>CM054058.1:136175367-136338254 GCA_028641055.1 Alopecurus myosuroides
TGTTCCTTGTGAATGTCCAGCTTCATGCAGAGCACGTTGCGCTGAAACCAGGATAGCTTCCTGACGTTGCGCAAAGTGGTGAGATCAGACACAGGCACCCTGGGAGCAGACTGAGAGCTAGAAGGGCCACCCATAGAGGAACCACCCTCAAACGGAGCACTCCGAGAAGCAGCCGCAGTCTTCACCTTCCTCTTGACATACAGCTTCCTCACCTTGTGCTCAACCATGGGAAGCTCGGTGTACTCCTTTCGCATCTCATACTTGATAAGCATCATGATGTAGGGAGCATAGGGTATGGTGTAGCCACCAATCATCGCAGCATAGAGCTCGTGAAAGATGATATCCATCACATCCACAGTATATGAGACAGCCGGGTCCTCTTCCTCCATACACTCCTTAGCCAGAATCAGAAGGTTGCACAGAGGAGTGGTGAGAGCATCGTTGTTACCTCCACTTGGCACAAGGAAAGCTCTGAAGATACGCACCAGCTGATCATAAAGAGGAAGCAGTCCCTCAAGCCCCCCAACAGTGAAACCAGGGGCGTAGAGCTCGGCCATGGACACCTCCCTCCTCGGCCTATCAACCTCATGGACGCGGTGACCAAGAGGAGGGTGCTCGCTGTAAGAGTAGCCAAGACGCCGAGCAAACCTCTCAAAGGATGCCTCACAGGGTGTATCTCCAGACATCCACTTAAGACGGGTCACAATATCACCAGTGGAGTACACGAGGGTGGACATAAACTGCATCACCAGCTGCGTGTTGTAGTTGCACTGGGTCTCCATCAGCTTCACCAAACCGAAGCGCTCAACAATACTAGCAGCATCAGCAAACTCATCCTTGGCCTTGAGAGCGGCATGGTCATAAGGATGCATAGGGCGGCACGGATAGCGGAAGTCACAATAGATGTCAGTGTAAATGTAAGACTGCTCCAGATTCCAGAAACGAGGATCAATGTTGCCAACCCTCGGAGACAGATAAGCATCCTTCTTTCTAAGCTCATTGAACTCCTGAATCGGAATGTCGGTCTTATAGTTGAGCCGAGGTTTCCTCTTGTTACGGGTAGAGACAAGCTTCTTGCGCTTTGGAACGCTTCGATCGTGGTCACCATCTGTGAAACAAGATATAGTAGGAAAAGCACAAGATGAGTACACTAGTGTCATACAATGGATACAAACATACATAGAAAAGATAGAGAAGATGACAGGAAACAATCGATATGGAAATCTGGGAAAGATTCATTTGGGGCTGCCCTTAAAACCGTTCTGGACTCAGCCGGATATTCCGGTTCTAAACTGAACCGGATATTCCGGTTACCCGGATATTCCGGTTCAGTCGTGGACCGGATATTCCGGTAAATTTCGGAACAGCACAAAAATAACCTAGATCTCAGATTTCCGCAAGGATTGCTAACAAGTGATCTATTCTATGATTTCTAGCATGTAAGGGAGTCCTCTTCGGAACGAAAACTACCAAGCAAGCTAGCAAAAACACACATCCATGGAAGGTGAGGTTATAGCACCAAGATTCAAGAGATTTGAACTATACCGGGATCCATGGAGAGAAAAGCTTGGGTAGAATCGATCCAAAACGCGAGGAGATCAAGATCCGGGTCAAATCTCCAAGATCTTGCGGAGGAAACGGCCCGGGAGGCCAAGAACCACGGCGGCGGCGATTTGGTGGGGAGGAGCGGACGGGAAATAGGGCAAGAACTGCCCATCCCCGTCGGGCTCCAGTTTATATGGATTTCGCCGAACCGGATATTCCGGTTCAAGTTTGAACCGGATATTCCGGTACAGCCGGATATTCCGGTTCAGAACTGAACCGGAAAATCCGACTGCCTCCAGATTCGAAATTTCCTCGTTTTCAACGGACGACACTAGTGCTTAGAAAGAAAGGCTTTTTGAGAGAAAGGCTTAGGATAGAATTACCAAACTGAGACTAGTACTTATCCCTCTCAAGAGCAAGAAGCAACCAACCAAAAAGGTGAAACAATTGAGTGGGATTTTCCTAGGAAGAAACTCTTAGCCGGGAAGAACACACGAATTGCAATAAAATGACAAGTAGACAAACCCAACTAAGATCCAACTCTTCGCAACGAAGAGGTTGGTGGCCGAAGCCACCATGTAAGAGTTCTTGGTATGCAGCCGCGAAGATATATCTTGGGGGCATTGCCAAAACTCAACATTGAAGCTCACAATTCAACATTAGAAAAAGAGATTACAATGAATTTGTTTTGCTATGGGCATAATGGGGGGAGGGAGAATCCAATGTGTTAGGATAGCACTCCCCCTATGTCCATGCCTACATCTAAGCTCGACCACGTTTCATCTATAGGGGTGTGCGCATGATAGTCAAGCCAAGCTCCTCGAATCAATCACATTTAGCTCATTCCTCAAGAATGTGAACCTTGCATCATCAAGTGGCTTCGTGAAAATATCCGCAAGATTGTCCTTGGTGGGCACATAACCGAGTGCAATGTCTCCTCTTGCCACGTGATCACGGATGAAGTGGTGGCGAATCTCAATGTGCTTCGTCCTTGTGTGTTGCACCGGATTGTATGCAATTTTGATAGCACTTTCATTGTCGCATAGAAGAGGCACTTTGTCCAAATGAATTCCATATTCCTTGAGAGTTTGCCTCATCCAGAGCAATTGGGTGCATGCACTCGCGGCGGCAACATATTCCGCTTCGGCGGTGGAGAGAGAGATGCAATTTTGTTTCTTCGAGGACCAACTTACAAGGGACCTACCAAGGAATTGGCAAGCCCCCGAAGTTGACTTCCTATCATCTTGATCACCCGCCCAATCGGAATCCGTATATCCATTGAGAGTAAATTGTGTCCCCTTTGGGTACCACAAACCAAATCTTGAGGAATGAACCAAATAACGAAAGATTCTATGAACCGCCATTAGATGGCAATCCTTAGGAGCCGCTTGATACCTTGCACACACACCTACACTCAAAACGATATCGGGCCTAGATGCACAAAGATAGAGCAAAGAACCAATCATAGAACGGTAGAGCTTTTGGTCCACATCCTTACTCCCTTTTGGATTGCGTGATAGATGACACTTGACTTGCATAGGAGTGGTTTTGATCTTTGCCTCTTGGAAGTTAAACCTCTTGAGCATGTCTTGAGTATACTTGGCTTGAGAAATGAAGGTACCACGGGCCAATTGCTTGATCTCAAAGCCAAGGAAGAATTTAAGCTCACCCATCATAGACATCTCGAACCTGTCAGTCATAAGCTTAGAGAACTCATTATTGAAAGCTTGGTTAGTAGAGCCAAAGATGATATCGTCCACATAGAGTTGGCATATGAAAAGCTCTCCCTTTACTCTCTTGGTGAAGAGAGTGGGGTCAATCTTCCCAACTTCGAAACCACGATCATCTAACAACTCCCTAAGGTGCTCATACCAAGCACGGGGTGCTTGTTTGAGACCATAGAGGGCCTTGTCAAGTTTGTAAACGTGGTTGGGAAAGTTGAGATTCTCGAACCCCGGAGGTTGCTTAACATATACCTCCTCTTTTAGTGGACCATTCAAGAAAGCACTTTTCACATCCATTTGTTGCAACTTGAAATTATGTGAGGAAGCATAAGCAAGGAGGATACGGATGGACTCAAGGCGAGCCACGGGCGCATAGGTTTCATCAAAGTCAATGCCTTCAACTTGGGTGTAACCTTGAGCGACCAATCTTGCCTTGTTCCTAATGACAATGCCATTCTCATCTTGCTTGTTCTTGAATATCCACTTGGTGCCAATAACATTGTGGCAATCCTTGGGTTTCTCAACCAATCTCCAAACCTTGTTGCGCTCAAAGTTATTGAGCTCATCATGCATAGCTTCAACCCAATCGGAGTCCTCAAGAGCTTCATACACTTTCTTAGGCTCCACCATAGAGATATGAGCTTGATGCTCACAAAAATGAGCCAATTGCCTTCTAGTGGATCTTCTAGCTTGAACATCCTCCAAGACCTTGTCATCTTGGGCATCAATTAGCTTCAAAGCTCTTCTTATCCTTTTGATGCGACGGGCTTCGATCTCCTCATTATTGCGAGGAGGAGATACTTGATCATCTTGATCATTTGGGTCCCCATCTTGACCATAATGGCCTTGATCATCAACATCATCATCAACAATATCTTCACAACTAGCTTCAACTTGAGAAGAGGATGACGAGGACGATGGATCTTGGCCTTGATCTTGACTCGCATTAGTGAGAGGAGTGGGTACGACTTGCGGAGTCACTTGATCAACGAGAGGAGGGTCTTGAATATGTTCTCGGCTAGGTGTAGAAGGTGGCTCCTTGGCTTTATCTTCAAATGTAGAGGAGGGCTCCACTTGGGTAGAGCATAGTCCTTCTCGAGTCGCCACAAGGTGTCCCTCGATGGGGCGGAAGAATCCCACGCCCATCCTTCCTATGGCTTCTTGAGGCATTTCAACATCTACATTTGAAACATGAAATTGCGCCACTTGGGAGCCGTCATTTTCCTCGAAAACCACACTACAAGATTCTATGACAATCCGTGAGGCTTTGTCATAGACTCTATAAGTGTGGGATTCGGCACCGTAACCAACAAAGATACCCTCAATAGTTTTGGATTGAAATTTCGACAACCTAATACCATTGATCAAATAGAAGCACTTACAACCGAATACACGGAAGTAGGATACGTTGGGCTTGTTGCCGGTGAGGATCTCATATGGGGTCTTGCACAAGCCTTTGCGGATGTAGAGGCGGTTGGAGGAGTGGCATGCGGTGGATACGGCCTCGGCCCACAAATATTGGGGAGAAGAGTACTCCGCCAACATGGTCCTTGCCATATCCAAGAGAGTGCGATTCTTCCTTTCGGCAACACCATTTTGTTGAGGAGTGTAAGTGGCGGAGTATTGGTGACGAATGCCTTCTTCACTAAGAAATTCATTCAATGTATAGTTCTTGAACTCCGACCCATTATCACTCCTAATAGCCATGATTTGCACATTGTGTTGACGTTGCACTTCGTTGGAGAAGTCGATGATGGTTTGTTGAGTCTCACTCTTGCACTTGAAGAAATAAACCCAAGTGTATCTTGAATAATCATCGACAATCACCAAGCAATACTTCTTGCCGCCAAGACTTGCCTCGGGCACGGCACCAAAGAGATCAACATGGAGAAGCTCCAAGATCCTCTTTGATGAGATAATAGTCTTGGCCTTGTGCACAATATCATGCATCTTCCCTTCAACACACGACCTACAAACGCGATCCTTTGCAAAGGAAACATTTTCTTTTAGTCCGACAATAAGGCCACTTTTGTGAAGACTTTGCAAAGTTCTCATGTTGACATGGGATAGGCGGCGATGCCACAACCATCCCAAGTCCGCCTTCCCGAAAAGACACATTGCTTGAGTGTTGGTTGACTTCGAAAAGTCCACCACATACAACTCATTTTCAACATGTCCCACGTGAACGACGTCAAGAGTCTTGCTCCTCAAAAGGACCACAATATCACCATCAAAGAAGACGGAAAGACCCATCTTACTAAGAGAACGGACGGAAAGTAAATTGTAACCAAGGGATTCGACAAGCATGACGTTCACGATAGTGATATCGGGAGCCACCACAACCTTGCCAAATCCGGATACCTTAGACTTGGACGAGTCCCCATAGGTGACGGTTGCTTGGATATCATTTGGTTGCAACTCCGTCACAAGTTCTTTGCTTCCGGTCATATGATTAGTGCATCCACTATCAAGAATCCATTTAGCCCCACCGGAAGCATAGTCCTGCAAGAGATCATTGACTAGAGTTAGGACCCGAGTTGGGTCCCTTCATGTTAGCAACAAGGGTCTTTGGAACCCATATAGTGTAGTCAATAAAACCCTCAATAGGACCAACATATTTAGCTTGCACAACACCATAATAATCAACATATAAGAAATGGTGTGGGTTGTTAGTTCCCGCGGAGGAGCTACGAGTAGTGTTGTCCCTCATGACAATACCACCCGAAGCGCCATGTTTGTTCTTCTTCTTGTTCTTCTTCTTCTTGTTCCTTTTCTTGGCCACATAGCCAAGACCTTGCTTGCCCACTTGTTGCCTTGGAGCACTCACTTGTGGTCTAGAAATGACCGCATTAGTGCTTGAGGCAACCACTTGTGGGGTGGCAAGCACCACCTTTTCAACTTGAGTGCTTTTACCCTTGAGCCTTGCAAGTTCATCCTTCAACCTAGCATTTTCTTCAATAATATTTGCATGATCACAAGAAGAAATAGAAGTGCTAGGATGGTTAGCTTGAGTAAGTTGAGTTTGAAGTTGTTCATGCAACTCTTTGAGGGATGAGTGTTGGCTTTCCAAAGCTTTGTGAGCAATGGTTAGCTTTTCAAACTCCTCGGTTAGTTTACCATGACCAACCCCAAACTCTACTTTATCCTTTTTAGCCTTTTTGTATTTAGCAATAGCAAGATCACGTTCCTTAATGATTTTAGAGACAAGTTCATTGTGAGTGGTTTCAATAGTTTCAAGTTCATCCTCTAGAGAAACTCTACCATCATGCTCTTCTTCAAGAGTCATTGAGAGAGATGCAATTTCATCCGCATCCCTTCTCTCAATCTCACCTTTCTTCTCAAGGGCCTCTTGGGCCTCTCCCAATTGCCTCATGAGATGCTCAAAGTACTTCTTGGTCTCCCCTTGCATGTTAGCCATAAAACGATCCAAGGAGGCTCTTTCCTCTTCCTCTCTAAGACAAGCAATATGTTCTAGTTCACTAGGGGTCTTAGAGTTAGGAGAAGATGATACCTCCGTGGCCTTAGCCATGAAGCACTTGGCATCGCGTTGAGGAAGATTTTCATTGGGAGATTCAAAGAGGGATGACGAAGATGGAGTGGAAGCAATAGCTAGAGCGGCTACTTCACTTGTTGTTTCTTCTTCTTCATCACTCCCGGAATCATACTCCTCTTGAGTCAAGAGCACAAACTTGGTAGGAGTCTTCTTGTTGAAAGGTTTCTTCTTGAAATGAGGTTTCTTGTATTCAACCTTGGACTTGTCCTTGCGGATGAGCTTGCCACTATGGTTTTCTCTATTCTCATATGGGCATTCTGCGATGAAGTGGTACTTGTCTTGGCAATTGAAGCAAGATCTCACTCTTTGAGCCCCATCATTACCATAACGAGACTTGGTCTTCTCCTCAACAAACTTCTTGCCTTTAGGGGGATTGTTCCAAAACTTTTGCACGGTGAGAGCTATTAGATCCTTTAGAACGGGATCATATTCTTGTTCCTTCAATGGAGGCAATGCTTCTTCCCCATCTTCATCATTCTCAACTTCTCTTGTCAACACCTTGGCCTTCAAAGCAACGGAAGCTCCTTGATGCATTCCAATGGCCCTAGCACGGTTGTCAAGAGCATTCTTGGTTTGCACTTTGTAGGAGCTCAACTCTTGCATGACTTGGGTAGAGGTCATGGTGGAGAAATCATGTCTCCCTTGAATGCTCTTCATATCCGTGCCCTCGAAAGGCATCACGGCAATTATGAACTTCCTCTTGATCCAAGCATCATCAATATGTGTTGCACCCGCATTAGAGAAGGCGGTGGCAAGAGACTTGAGCCTCCGATACATGTCAACGTGATCTTCTCCATCACGCATGAAGAATCCTTCGGCCTCATTGGTCAAGGTGTCATAGCGATTTCTTTGCATGCTTTCATTCCCAACAAACATGACGACAAGGGCATCCCATGTCTCTTTGGCGGTGGAGAAGTGTTGAAGATGCGGCATGTGATTGGGGCCCACGGCTTGATGAAGGATGGACAAAGCGGTGTAATTGAGTTGGCAATCTACAACCTCTCTTCTTGTGAGATTCTTGGGATCATATGGCTTGTATCCATCACGAGTGATTCTCCAAAGATCTATACAAGAAGAGTTCAAGTGAGTCTCCATGTAGTATTGCCATTCACGAAAAGAATATGCATCAATTTTAGGTGGATCTCCCCTAGGAATTATATGAGGAAAAGGGATGGGAGGATCGGGAGAATATGAGCCTTCTACGGCATTATATCCTTCCTTTCCACTCGCACCTTTCTTAGAGGATTGTTCGGCGGAAGCAGTTTTAGGTAGTTCACCATCAACCCCAATCTTGGCACCCTCCGTTTCCGGAGGGGATGAGTCGACCACCTCCGGTTCCTTGGTTTTGAGGAGTGTTGTCATGAGTAGACGCAACTCCTCAAATTTAGTGTCTATGGATGAGGTCAATGATTCTCTCAAAGCATTGAGATCATTCATGGACACGTTTACTTCGGACGGAGCGTCATCATCATCACCCATACTTAAACTCTTAGGCGGTTAAGCCCGATAGAAGAGCCGAGGCTCTGATACCAATTGAAAGTATAGTATGGGCACCTAGAGGGGGGGGTGAATAGGTGCTACGGCAAATTTTAATTTTTCTCAAATTTAGGCTTGACAAGAAAGGTAAATTCTCTAGATAGTGCAACTAGTGAGGAATTTACCTATATGACAAGACAAGTAATCAATGCAACAAGTACAAGTAAGTAAAGAGAGGGAGGAACGAGGTAACCGATGGAAGCACACGGAGACACGATGTATTTCCGAGTTCCTCCTTTTTAGGGGAGTACGTCTCGTTGGAGGGGTGTGAGCTCGCCACAAAGGCCTACTCAACGCCACTAAGGCTTCACCCTATTCTCCGATGAACTTCGCCACAAAGGCCTAGTTCACCTTCCACTATAGAACCCCTTTGAGGCGGGGATCAAATCCTTTACAAACACCTTGGGGCACACACCCACAACTTAATTGGGGGCTCCCAACAACTCTTGAATCACCAACTAGAAACAAGATGCCTAGGTTCTCCACAAGAGGAAACCCTAGGCAAGATCCCTCGAGCTAGAGAGGGGGAAATGAAGAACGGGTTGGTGAAGATGTAGATCGGGGCCTTCTCCTTCAATCCTCCAAAGATCTTCAAGATTGGGTGGAGGGATTGGGAGTTATGAGGAATTTGGTGAGTTCTTAAATGCTCATCAATGCTAAGGGGAAGAACTAGATCTTGAGGAAGAAGAGGAGGGCTATTTATAGTCCCTCCTCACAACTAGTCGTTGTGCAGGAAAAAAGGTACCGGAATATCCGGTTCAAGTTTGGACCGGAATATCCCGTTAGCTTGCTCCACGCTGAACTGCAGTGCTGGACCGGATTATCCGGTTGATTTGAAATAATCCGGTACAAATAATCCGGTAGATGCCAGTACGCAAATCTTCTAGTCCTTAGCCATTTTTCCACTTCCTCAACTGCAACCGGAATATCCGGTATATATATGAAATATCCGGTACAAATAATCCGGTTGACTCCAGTAGCTCAAAACTTCCAGTCCTTAGCAGTTTTTCGCAGCAACCGGAATATCCGGTCCGGGATGAATAATCCGGTCCAAATAATCCGGTTGACTCCAGTAGCTCAAAACTTCAGTCCTTAGCAATTTTTCGCAGTAACCGGAATATCCGGTCCAGGATGAAATATCCGGTCCGAATAATCCGGTTGGTTCCAGTATGCAAGATCCTCAGTCCTTAGCCATTTTTGAGCTCCTTTCTCAGCAACCGGAATATCCGGTCCAGGATGAATAATCCGGTCCGAATAATCCGGTTGAGTTCTGTCCCAAAAACCTCAGGCCAAACTTCACCGACTTTTCAGTGCTCGATGCCGATGTTAAGTATAACACCTGCACACTAAACACCTTGATAAATAATGTACTTAGTATTGTTAACTAACACTCAAAACACTGGAAAAACGAAATGCACTTTCAATCATTTAGGTGCTCTAATGCCCCGAGAGTTGCCTAGTTCATGTTCCACACTAGTGCAGAACATTGGTTCGGTAAGGCCAACGGTCCTCAACTATTGGAGGGCGACCACGGACACGACTTCCTCTTCTCATATGGGACTCAAGATAACGATCATCCTCATAACATAGGAGATTTAGACGGAGCGGAATGCGAGAGTCTTCAAAAACAAATTCTCGACGTCAATAAGTCTCTCTCAACACATAAAAGATGAAGAAAAAAACTGGGTCTGTTGGGGGCAAAGAAGTTGGCGAAAATCATAGGCTAATCCGGTTTTTGTGCTAAGTGGGGGTGAAGGGGGAGGGGTCCTTCCCCTTTTGACCTTTTTTATTTTTTGGCGTAGGCCTTGTTTGCGTTTGCTACTCCTATATCAATATAAAAGGGGAAGTTTTTGTATTTCTTAAAAAGGAATCATTTAGGTGCTCTAATGCCGCGAGAGTCGCCTAGTTCATGTTCCGCACTAGTGCAGAACATTGGTTCGGGAAGGCCAACGGTCCTCAACTACTGGAAGGCGACCACGGCTACGACTTCCTCTTCTCATATGGGACTCAAGATAACGATCATCCTCATAACTTGGGAGATTTAGACGGAGCGAAATGCGAGAGTCTTCAAAAAAAAATCTCGACGCCAATAAGTCTCTCTCAACACATAAAATATGAAGAAAAAAACTGGGTCTGTTGGGGGCAAAGAAGTTGGCGCACATCATAGGCTAATCCGGTTTTTGTGCTAAGTGGGGGTGAAGGGGGAGGGGTCCTTCCCCTTTTGACCTTTTTTATTTTTTGGCGTAGGCTTTGTTTGCCTTTGCTACTCCTATATCAATATAAAAGGCAAAGTTTTTGTCTTGCTTAAAAAGGAATCATTTAGGTGCTCTAATGCCGCGAGAGTCGCCTAGTTCATGTTCCGCACTAGTGCAGAACATTGGTTCGGGAAGGCCAACGGTCCTCAACTATTGGAGGGCGACCACGGCTACGACTTCCTCTTCTCATATGGGACTCAAGATAATGATCATCCTCATAACTTGGGTGATTTAGATGGAGCGGAATGCGAGAGTGTTCACAAACAAATTCTCGACGCCAATAAGTCTCTCTCAACACATAAAAGATGAAGAGAAAAATTGGGTCTGTTGGGGGCAAAGAAGTTGGCGGAAATAATAGGCTAGTGTTAAGTGGGGGTGAAGGGGGAGGGTTCCTTCCCCTTTTGACCTTTTTTATTTTTTTGGCGTAGGCCTTGTTTGCCTTTGCTACTCCTATATCAATATAAAAGGCAAAGTTTTTGTCTTGCTTAAAAAGGAATCATTTAGGTGCTCTAATGCCGCGAGAGTCGCCTAGTTCATGTTCGCCTAGTAGCAAAGGCCTTGTTTGCCTTTGCTACTCCTATATAAATATAAAAGGGGAAGTTTTTGTCTTGCTTAAAAAGGAATCATTTAGGTGTTATAATGTCGCGAGAGTCACCTAGTTCATATTCCGCACTAGTGCAGAACATTGGTTCGGGAAGGCCAACGGTCCTCAACTATTGGAGGGCGACCACGGCTACGACTTCCTCTTCTCATATGGGAGTCAAGATAACGATCATCCTCATAACTTGGGAGATTTAGACGAAGCAGAATGCGAGAGTCTTCAAAAACAAATTCTCGACGCCAATAAGTCTCTCTCAACACATAAAAGATGAAGAAAAAAATTGGTTCTGTTGGGGGCAAAGAAGTTGGCGCAAATCATAGGCTAATCCGGTTTTTGTGCTAAGTGGGGGTGAAGGGGGAGGAGTCCTTCCCCTTTTGACCTTTTTTATTTTTTGGCCTAGGCCTTGTTTGCCTTTGCTACTCCTGTATCAATATAAAAGAGGAAGTTTTTGTCTTGCTTAAAAAGGAATCATTTAGGTGCTCTAATGCCGCGAGAGTCTCCTAGTTCATGTTCCGCACTAGTTCAGAACATTGGTTCGGGCAGGGCAATGGTCCTCAACTATTGGAGGGTGACCACGACTACGACTTCCTCTTCTCATATGGTACTCAAGATAACGATCATCCTCATAACTTGGGAGATTTAGACGGAGCGAAATGCGAGATTCTTCAAAAACAAATTCTCGATGCCAATAAGTCTCTCTCAACACATAAAAGATGAAGAAAAAAACCGGGTCTGTTGGGGGCAAAGAAGTTGGCGGAAATCATAGGCTTATCCGGTTTTTGTGCTAAGTGGGGGTGAAGGGTGAGGGGCCCTTCCCCTTTTGACGTTTTTTATTTTTTGGCATAGGCTTTGTTTGCCTTTGCTACTCCTATATTAATATAAAAGGCAAAGTTTTTGTCTTGCTTAAAAAGGAATCATTTAGGTGCTCTAATGCCGCGAGAGTCGCCTAGTTCATGTTCCGCACTAGTGCAGAACATTGGTTTGGGAAGGCCAACGGTCCTCTACTATTGGAGGGCGACCATGGCTACGACTTCCTCTTCTCATATGGGACTCAAGATAACTATCATCCTCATAACTTGGGAGATTTAGACGGAGCGGAATGCGAGAGTTTTCAAAAAAAAAAATCTCGACGCCAGTAAGTCTCTCTCAACACATAAAAAATGAAGAAAAAAACTGGGTCTATTGAGGGCAAAGAAGTTGGCAGAAATCATAGGCTAATCCGGTTTTTGTGCTAAGTGGGCGTGAAGGGGGAGGGGTCCTTCCCCTTTTGACCTTTTTTTATTTTTTTGGCATAGGCCTTGTTTGCCTTTGCTACTCCTATATCAATATAAAAGGGGAAGTTTTTGTCTTGCTTAAAAAGGAATTATTTAGGTGCTCTAATGCCGCGAGAGTCGCCTAGTTCATGTTCCGCACTAGTGCAGACCATTGGTTCGGGAAGGCCAACGGGCCTCAACTATTGGAGGGCGACCACGGCTACGATTTCCTCTTCTCATATGGGACTCAAGATAACGATCATCCTCATAACTTGGGATATTTAGACGGAGCGTATGCGAGAGTTTTCAAAAACAAATTCGCGACGCCAATAAGTCTCTCTCAACACATAAAATATGAAGAAAAAAACTGGGTCTGTTGGGGGCAAAGAAGTTGGCGGAAATCATAGGCTAATCCGGTTTTTGTGCTAAATGGGGGTGAAGGGGGAGGGGTCCTAAACCTTTTGACCTTTTTTTTGGCGTAGGCCTTGTTTGCCTTTGCTACTCCTATATCAATATAAAAGGGGAAATTTTTGCCGTGCTTAAAAAGGAATCATTTAGGTGCTCTAATGCCGCGAGAGTCGCCTAGTTGATGTTCCGCACTAGTGTCGAACATTGGTTCGGGAAGGCCAACGGTTCTCAACTATTGGAGGGCGACCACGGCTACGACTTCCTCTTCTCATATGGGACTCAAGATAACGATCATCCTCATAACTTGGGAGATTTAGACGGAGCGGAATGCGAGAGTCTTCAAAAACAAATTCTCTACGCCAATAAGTCTCTCTCAACACATAAAAAATGAAGAAAAAAATTGGGTCTGTTGGGGGCAAAGAAGTTGGCGGAAATCATAGGCTAATCCGGTTTTTGTGCTAAGTGGGGGTGAAGGGGGAGGGGTCCTTCCCCTTTTGACCTTTTTTTTATTTTTTGGCGTAGGCCTTGTTTGCCTTTGCTACTCCTATATCAATATAAAAGGTGAAGTTTTTGCCTTGCTTAAAAAGGAATCATTTAGGTGCTCTAATGCCGCGAGAGTCGTCTAGTTCATGTTAAGCACTACTGCAGAACATTGGTTCGGGAAGGCCAACGGTCCTCAACTATTGGAGGGCTACCACGGCTACGACTTCCTCTTCTCATACGGGACTCAAGATAACGATCATCCTCATAACTTGGGAGATTTAGACGGAGCGAAATGCGAGAGTCTTCAAAAACAAATTCTCGACGCCAATAAGTGTCTCTCAACACATAAAAGATGAAGAAAAAGACTGGGTCTGTTGGGGGCAAAGAAATTGGTAGAAATCATAGGCTAATCCGGTTTTTGTGCTTAGTGGGGGTGAAGGGAGAGGGGTCCTTCCCCTTTTGACCTTTTTTATTTTTTGGCGTAGGTCTTGTTTTCCTTTGCTACTCCTATATCAATATAAAAGGCAAAGTTTTTGTCTTGCTTAAAAAGGAATCATTTAGGTGCTCTAATTCCGCGAGAGTCGTCTAGTTCATGTTCCGCACTAGTGCAGAACATTGGTTCGGGAAGGCCAACGGTCCTCATCTATTGGAAGGCGACCACGGCTACGACTTCCTCTTCTCATATGGGACTCAAGATAATGATCATCCTCATAACTTCGGAGATTTAGACGGAGCGGAATGCGAGAGCCTTCAAAAACAAATTCTCGACGCCAATAAGTCTCTCTCAACACATAAAAGATGAAGAAAAAAATGGGTCTGTTGGGGGCAAAGAAGTTGGCGGAAATCATAGGCTAATCCGGTTTTTGTGCTAAGTGGGAGTGAAGGGGGAGGGGTCCTTCCCCTTTTGACCTTTTTTATTTTTTGACGTAGGCCTTGTTTGCCTTTGCTGCTCCTATATCAATATAAAAGGGGAAGTTTTTGTATTTCTTAAAAAGGAATCATTTAGGTGCACTAATGCCGCGAGAGTCGCCTAGCTCATGTTCCGCACTAGTGCAGAACATTGGTTCGGGAAGGCCAACGGTCCTCAACTACTGGAAGGCGACCACGGCTACGACTTCCTCTTCTCATATGGGACTCAAGATAACGATCATCCTCATAACTTGGGAGATTTAGACGGAGCGAAATGCGAGAGTCTTCAAAAAAAAATCTCGATGCCAATAAGTCTCTCTCAACACATAAAATATGAAGAAAAAAACTGGGTCTGTTGGGGGCAAAGAAGTTGGCGCACATCATAGGCTAATCCGGTTTTTGTGCTAAGTGGGGGTGAAGGGGGAGGGTCCTTCCCCTTTTGACCTTTTTATTTTTTGGCGTAGGCTTTGTTTGCCTTTGCTACTCCTATATCAATATAAAAGGCAAAGTTTTTGTCTTGCTTAAAAAGGAATCATTTAGGTGCTCTAATGCCGCGAGAGTCGCCTAGTTCATGTTCCGCACTAGTGCAGAACAGTGGTTCGGGAAGGCCAACGGTCCTCAACTATTGGAGGGCGACCACGGCTACGACTTCCTCTTCTCATATGGGACTCAAGATAATGATCATCCTCATAACTTGGGAGATTTAGATGGAGCGGAATGCGAGAGTGTTCAAAAAAAATTCTCGACGCCAATAAGTCTCTCTCAACACATAAAAGATGAAGAGAAAAACTGGGTCTGTTGGGGGCAAAGAAGTTGGCAGAAATAATAGGCTAGTGTTAAGTGGGGGTGAAGGGGGAGGGTTCCTTCCCCTTTTGACCTTTTTTATTTTTTTTGCGTAGGCCTTGTTTGCCTTTGCTACTCCTATATCAATATAAAAGGCAAAGTTTTTGTCTTGCTTAAAAAGGAATCATTTAGGTGCTCTAATGCCGCGAGAGTCGCCTAGTTCATGTTCGCCTAGTAGCAAAGGCCTTGTTTGCCTTTGCTACTCCTATATCAATATAAAAGGGGAAGTTTTTGTCTTGCTTAAAAAGGAATCATTTAGGTGTTATAATGTCGCGAGAGTCACCTAGTTCATATTCCACACTAGTGCAGAACATTGGTTCGGGAAGGCCAACGGTCCTCAACTATTGGAGGGCGACCACGGCTACGACTTCCTCTTCTCATACGGGAGTCAAGATAACGATCATCCTCATAACTTGGGAGATTTAGACGGAGCAGAATGCGAGAGTCTTCAAAAACAAATTCTCGACGCCAATAAGTCTCTCTCAACACATAAAAGATGAAGAGAAAAATTGGGTCTGTTGGGGGCAAAGAAGTTGGCGGAAATAATAGGCTAGTGTTAAGTGGGGGTGAAGGGGGAGGGTTCCTTCCCCTTTTGACCTTTTTTATTTTTTTTGGCTTAGGCCTTGTTTGCCTTTGCTACTCCTATATCAATATAAAAGGCAAAGTTTTTTTCTTGCTTAAAAAGGAATCGTTTAGGTGCTCTAATGCCGTGAGAGTCGCCTAGTTCATGTTCCGCACTAGTGCAGAACATTGGTTTGGGAAGGCCAACGGTCCTCTACTATTGGAGGGCGACCACGGCTACGACTTCCTCATCTCATATGGGACTCAAGATAACTATCATCCTCATAACTTGGGAGATTTAGACGGAGCGGAATGCGAGAGTTTTCAAAAACAAATTCTCGAAGCCAATAAGTCTCTCTCAACACATCAAAGATGAAGAATAAAATTGGGTCTGTTGGGGGCAAAGAAGTTGGCGCAAATCATAGGCTAATCCGATTTTTGTGCTAAGTGGGCGTGAAGGGGGAGGGGTCCTTCCCCTTTTGACCTTTTTTATTTTTTTGGCATAGCCCTTGTTTGCCTTTGCTACTCCTATATCAATATAAAAGGGGAAGTTTTTGTCTTGCTTAAAAAGGAATCATTTAGGTGCTCTAATGCCGCGAGAGTCGCCTAGTTCATGTTCCGCACTAGTGCAGAACATTGGTTTGGGAAGGCCAACGGTCCTCTACTATTGGAGGGCGACCATGGCTACGACTTCCTCTTCTCATATGGGACTCAAGATAACTATCATCCTCATAACTTGGGAGATTTAGACGGAGCGGAATGCGAGAGTTTTCAAAAAAAAATCTCGACGCCAGTAAGTCTCTCTCAACACATAAAAAATGAAGAAAAAAACTGGGTCTGTTGAGGGCAAAGAAGTTGGCAGAAATCATAGGCTAATCCGGTTTTTGTGCTAAGTGGGCGTGAAGGGGGAGGGGTCCTTCCCCTTTTGACCTTTTTTATTTTTTTGGCATAGGCCTTGTTTGCCTTTGCTACTCCTATATCAATATAAAAGGGGAAGTTTTTGTCTTGCTTAAAAAGGAATTATTTAGGTGCTCTAATGCCGCGAGAGTCGCCTAGTTCATGTTCCGCACTAGTGCAGACCATTGGTTCGGGAAGGCCAACGGGCCTCAACTATTGGAGGGCGACCACGGCTACGATTTCCTCTTCTCATATGGGACTCAAGATAACGATCATCCTCATAACTTGGGATATTTAGACAGAGCGTATGCGAGAGTTTTCAAAAACAAATTCGCGACGCCAATAAGTCTCTCTCAACACATAAAATATGAAGAAAAAAACTGGGTCTGTTGGGGGCAAAGAAGTTGTCGGAAATCATAGGCTAATCCGGTTTTTGTGCTAAATGGGGGTGAAGGGGGAGGGGTCCTAAACCTTTTGACCTTTTTTTTTGGCGTAGGCCTTGTTTGCCTTTGCTACTCCTATATCAATATAAAAGGGGAAATTTTTGCCGTGCTTAAAAAGGAATCATTTAGGTGCTCTAATGCCGCGAGAGTCGCCTAGTTGATGTTCCGCACTAGTGCCGAACATTGGTTCGGGAAGGCCAACGGTCCTCAACTATTGGAGGGCGACCACGGCTACGACTTCCTCTTCTCATATGGGACTCAAGATAACGATCATCCTCATAACTTGGGAGATTTAGACGGAGCGGAATGCGAGAGTCTTCAAAAACAAATTCTCGACGCCAATAAGTCTCTCAACACATAAAAGATGAAGAAAAAAAACTGGGTCTGTTGGGGGCAAAGAAGTTGGCGGAAATCATAGGCTAATCCGGTTTTTGTGCTAAGTGGGGGTGAAGGGGGAGGGGTCCTTCCCCTTTTGACCTTTTTTATTTTTTGGCGTAGGCCTTGTTTGACTTTGCTACTCCTATATCAATATAAAAGGTGAAGTTTTTGTCTTGCTTAAAAAGGAATCATTTAGGTGCTCTAATGCCGCGAGAGTCGCCTAGTTCAGGTTCCGTGCGGAACATTGGTTCGGGGAGGCCAACGGTCCTCAACTATTGGAGGGCGACCACGGCTACGACTTCCTCTTCTCATATGGGACTCAAGATAACGATCATCCTCATAACTTGGGAGTTTTAGACCGAGCGAAATGCGAGAGTCTTCAAAAACAAATTCTCGACGCAAATAAGTGTCTCTCAACACATAAAAGATGAAGAAAAAAACTGGGTCTGTTGGGGGCAAAGAAGTTGGTAGAAATCATAGGCTAATCTGGTTTTTGTGCTTAGTGGGGGTGAAGGGGAGGGGTCCTTCCCCTTTTGACCTTTTTTATTTTTTGGCGTAGGCCTTGTTTGCCTTTGCTACTCCTATATCAATATAAAAGGCAAAATTTCTGTCTTGCTTAAAAAGGAATCATTTAGGTGCTCTAATGCCGCGAGAGTCGCCTAGTTCATGTTCCGCACTAGTGCGGAACATTGGTTCGGGAAGGCCAACGGTCCTCAACTATTGGAGGGCGACCACGGCTACGACTTCCCCTTCTCATATGGGAGTCAAGATAACGATCATCCTCATAACTTGGGAGATTTAGACGGAGCGGAATGCGAGAGTCTTCAAAAACAAATCCTCGACGCCAATAAGCCTCTCTCGACACATAAAAGATGAAGAAAAAAATTAGGTATGTTGGGGGCAAAGAAGTTGTCGGAAATCATAGGCTAATCCGGTTTTTGTGCTAAGTGGGGATGGAGGGGGAGGGGTCCTTCCCCTTTTAACCTTTTTTTTTTTTGGCCTAGGCCTTGTTTGTCTTTGCTCCTCCTATATGAATATAAAAGGCAAAGTTTTTGCCTTGCTTAAAAAGGAATCATTTAGGTGCTCTAATGCCTCGTCTAGTTCATGTGACACTTGTTGTACTAATCTGGACCTCTTGCTTATAACTAAAAAAGGGCAATTCTGGGTGCTTTAATTTCGCAACAGTAGTCGTCTTTGTTCATTCGGCTCCTGTGACACTTGTTGTACTAATCTAAACCTCTTGCTTAATTAATAAAAATCGAGCAAATCATTTACCTTTGTTTATTTTTTTCAGGTGAACGGGTGTCTTTGGGCGGCAAGCTATCAACTTATCCTGATGTCTTGATTGGAACAAGTTAACGTCTGATCTTGGCTTCGGTCTGTGCTTAAATTATTGCCCATCAGGCCATGCTCCCATGCTAATGATGGATTCAGGTCAATGATTGATCATTTGATCTGCTTTCTAGCACCGGCCAGTAGTAGTCGTCCTGCTCCTACGTGACGTGCGGTACGTCAGGGTAGATGACTGGACCAAAACTTGGTGGCTTGGTGCCAAACAGGGCATGATATAGTTGGAGGCTTGGAGCCCATTGTCAGGTCACCCTCTCGGCACACAGGCTTAGCCAATGAGCAACTATGCACTAATACTTTCCTACAGTAACTTTTTGACTGTCAGCAGGCGATTAGTAAATCCTAACTTACAAAAGCGCACGCATGGTAAAGACCCGCTCTGCTAAAAAGCAACGATAGAGATCGCGGTTGGACAGCAACGTCGCGAACGATGCTGGTGGAGCCACGATGGACCTGTTGCAGGTGAAAGGGAAGAGCGCCATCTCGTTGTATCTCCACTGCGGATACTGTCATGCGCAACCTGGCTCGTCGCTATCTCGCTCCAGCAATTTGCGCGGGCGCAAGCTCAACTTGGCCACTTAAATTGGGTTCTCTTTCTCTGCCGCCTTCTCGACGAGTCGACGGTCAGGCCGATCGAGGTGTCAATCGCTCTGCATTTTCTCCGGGGGTCGATGGACCGATGCAGATCTTCGCGTCTCTGGTACTGTTTTAACAGCGAGAGACAGGCGTGACAAGTCGCGCGTACTCCGACGACGACCTGTGTGAGTGTGTCCCGTTGATGTCTTCGAATGGACTGTGCGAGACGCAGCTCGGCAGCTGTGATCCTATTACGAGCACGTGCGAGACGTACAGGGAAAGGAAATGCGGGTCGCGTTTACGTCGGCGTCGGGTGTACTGGGGGGGTTACGCAGTCAGTCAGTCACAGTGTCACGACCGATGCACTGCACGCCTTTTGCACATTAACTTAACTAAAGTTTTAAATCGGGTGGTGAGGAAGCCTTCTCAGGCCATCCCTACCAGATGTGTTCTCAACTCTTTGGATCTTCTGATAACAACTCGGTACGGGAGAGAGGTGTCTATAGGATTCAGTTCACCGGTGTCTATGGAATTCAGTTACAATCCTTGATACAGCCCGAATCCTTTGCCTTGATCCAACTGGATGTCTTTCCCCTTCTCCACGATGGTATAGCTCTGCTCGGTTTCGGTCCAACCCAGTCAGGTCCATTGTAGCGAGGGTTGAACCGTTTCTCTCGTTTAGGCCTCTGCTGCTTGTGTGCATCACCTGTAGTCGTGACAGGTACAGCCGGAGACGTAGCAGTGTCGCTGACAATCCCTTCTCCTTGAGTTCCGGCTTGTCCCCAAGCCGGTGCGTCGGGGAAACGACAACGAAGTGAGTCGATGTCCTCCCAGGTGGCCTTCTCCGGCGTGGAATAATTCCAGACGACCGGAGCTTGTCTTCTAGGTTTCCCTTGTGTTCTCTTCCAACGATACTCAAGTAGTTTATGTTCAAAAAAAGATACTCAAGTAATTAATTGTTCAGGAAGCCAAGCTGGCGCCAAGGGAAAGTGACGCTGCAAATCATCCAAGTCTTCCCAGGTGTTAGCCTCAATACTT
Organism: Alopecurus myosuroides; assembly: GCA_028641055.1. Classification (NCBI taxonomy): domain Eukaryota; kingdom Viridiplantae; phylum Streptophyta; class Magnoliopsida; order Poales; family Poaceae; genus Alopecurus; species Alopecurus myosuroides. The sequence continues at coordinate 136,195,721 of CM054058.1, forward strand.
GAGTTAGACCACTTGATCATCCCTTGCTTGCTCATTGTGTTAGCCTGCTTGCTCCAGCAAACTTCCTGCACACTCAATGGAACCTGTAACAATGAGTCGATAGGAGGAAGTTTTGAAATGACCTGATACGGCCGTTTCTTCGTTGGCTTGAGTTGCGAAACGTGAAATACTTGGTGTATCTTTGATTCTTCTGGAAGACCAAGTTTGTACGCTACTGCCCCGACTATGTCTATGACCACATAGGGGCCATAATACTTGAAGCACAACTTGTGGTTTGCCCGACGTGCGACTGACGACTGAACATATGGCTGGAGCTTGAGGTAGACTTTGTCACCGGTCTAAAATTCTCGGTCTATCCGCTTGCATTTTCATGCGCTGCTGAGCCCGGAGAAGGTGTTGCTTTATTAGATCCATCATGACTTGCCGTTCGTCGAGCCATTCTTGTAACTCCGCTACCGAACTGGCATCAAGCGCCGATAGCCCCAGTTGCCGCGGCTCCCTGCTATAAAGCACCATGAAAGGTGATTTTCCCAGAGATGAATGGACACTGGTGTTATACCAATACTCATCCAATGAAAGCCACTTTGACCAGGATTTAGGACAAACATGCGAGAAACACCTCAGGTAAGTCTCACACACTGGTTTACCCGTTCCGTTTGGCCGTCCGATTTCGGGTGATAGGTTGTGCTCATTCGAAGCTTAGTACCTGAGAGGTTAAATAACTGTTGCCAAAACTGGCTCGTAAAAATCTTGTCCCGGTCAGATACCAGTGCATGGGGCATGCCGTGCAGCTTGAACACGTGATCAATGTATTTTTGGGAACAGTACTAGTATTGAAAGGGCGGGACAATGGAATAAAGTGGGCATACCGAGTCAGCTTATCCACCACCACGAGGATACAATCGAAGCGGAATGAAGTTGGCAATCCTTCAGTGAAGTCAAGTGTGACCACGTCCCATGCGGCATCAGGAGTAGGCAATGGATGTAGCAAACCCAGGTAGCGAGACCTGTTCGGTTTAGCCTGCTGACAAACTGAACAACCTTGAACATATTCTTTGACTGTTGTTCTCAACTTTGGCCAAGCAAAGTGTTGGCGTACTCTGGCTAGGGTCACTGGATAACCAGAATGTCCGCCAATTGGGCTGTCGTGAAGGGAGTTGATAATATTGTGTTGCAAAGAGATATTGTTTCCTAGCCAGATTCGGTCCTTGTATTTGATCAAACCCTTGTGTAAAGTGAGAGGGTCTTGGTTAGTCTATACTACCAATTCAGCTAAGAGCTTTTGTGTTGGGGGTCCTTGTTGTAGCCATTCTGAACATCGTCTAACCAAGCCGGCTTACATTAGATACAGCGTACAATTCAGAATCGATGAGATGCGACCTTCTTGATAGAGCGTCTTCATCTCTATTTTGCTCATCCCTTTTGTAACATATTCGGTACTGCAACCCAAGTAGCTTGGTGGAGGCCTTATGCTGCCATACGGTGGTGAGGTGCTGCTCTTCAAGGTGAACAAGGCTACGCTGATCTGTTTTAGTGATGAATTCGCCTAGTTGCAGATACGAACGCCAATGGTCCACTGCCACAAGAATTGCCATACACTCTTTTTCGTAGGTGGAAAGGCCGCTCGACCTAGGCCCCAACGCCTTGCTGAGATATGCTATCGGGCGACCATTTTGTTGTAACACGGCACCTATTCCACGGTCGCAGGCATCTGTCTCAATAGTGAAAGGCTTGGTGAAATCCGGCAGCGCCAAAACTGAAGTTGTGATTAATGCTTGCTTCAAGGTTCCAAAAGCTTCTGCGCATTCTCCAATTCAAATGAACATGGCCCATTTCTTAAGCAAGCTTGTGAGAGGCCTGCAAATAACACCGAAATGCCTCACAAACTTCCGGTAATAACCGGTTAGACCCAAGAAACTCCGTAAGTCCTTCAAATTGGTCGGTGTAATCCAATCCTTGACAATGCGTATCTTATCCTCCTCTATCCCCACTCCATGTTTTCTGATCACATGGTCGAGATACGAGAGTTCCTGTTGGTCAAACGAACACTTGGAGGCCTTGACTTCCCACTTATCTTTATGCAACAGCTGAAGGACAGCCTCCATGTCTAAAAGATGTTGGTCTAAGCTTGGGCTGTAGACGAGGATGTCGTCGAAGAATACAAGAGCACAACGACGGAGTAATGGAGCCAAGGTAGTGTTCATCGCCTTCTGAAATGTGGTAGGCGCACCGGAGAGACCGAATGACATAACTTTGTATTCAAAATGCCCTTGGTGTGTTTCAAACACGGTTTTGTAAGCTTTCGCCCTCCGCTAAGCGAATCTGATGATATCTCGCCCTCAGATCCAGCTTGGAGAACCACGCCGCTCCTGCCAACTCGTCTAGGAGTTCATCAATGACCGGCAAAGTAAACTTGGTCTTGCAAGTCAATGCGTTGAGATGCTTGTAGTCCATGCAGAGCCGCCAAGTCCGATCTTTCTTCTTAACGAGTATCACTGAGGAGGAGAAGGGACTATTGCTCACTTGGATCACACCATTTTCTAGCAGCTCCCGGACTTGTCTCTCAATTTCATCTTTGAGGGATGGTGCATGTCAGTATGGCCTGATTGAAAACGGTTGTGCAGCAGCAATTAAAGGAATTTTGTGGTCACAAGATCGCTCCGGTGGCATGCCGCAAGGCTCCTCAAACACATATGTGTACTGTTCCAGCAAAGCCTTGGTGATTTTAGGAATTGGTTTCTCAGCTTCAATCTCCACTTGACAAACCTGGACCCAATGGCCTTCCTGGGGCTTCCAAGCGTCTTGCTGCGCGGCGCCAAACTCGGGTCTGGTAGGCTCCGAACCATCCTGCATGATACCCTGTAGCTTAATATCAATGCCATGGTGCTCAAGTTGCAAGTACTTCTTCACCCAATCTACTCTCGTTGGGCTGTAATATTCCAGCCAGTCCGTGCCGAGAATGATATCGTAGCTACCGAGAGGAATGATTTTAAGGTCACGACAGAATTGGTACCCTTGGCAAATCCACTGACAAGCTGTAATTTCATGAGTGCACACTAATTCACCTCCATCTGCTACTTTCACACGCAGCCTTCTCGAGAGACGCTTAACTTGGTGACTGTCATCAATTAACCGTTTCTTGATGAAGGACAATGAACTGCCATGAATCGATCAATAACTTAACTTGCTTGCCTCCCAACCATCCTAACAGCCTCAATGCCTTTGGCGATTCAGTTCTCTTGGCTGCTTGACCTGGCAAAGCTGTCAATTGCTCACTTGCGCAATCATTTGGAGTATGTTCTTAAGCAAATTCCGCATCATTACAATCCAGGATCTGAAGTAACTCTTCGACTACGTGAAGAGAAACAGAGGCAGGGGCACTTATGATCATGTCCCCACCTCTCCCCGCATGTGAAGCAGAGCCCCTTGGCCCGACGGTATGCCTTCAAGGTAGCCACCTTATCCCGATCCTTCATGGCACGAGAAGTCTCTGTTGCCCGCCTATCCTCTGCACCAACAAGTCCTCCACGCGTTGGCGGAGCCGGAAGCGGTAATGGTACTCCAGGCTTGTGCGTCGGACCACCCAAATATGGTTCATAGCGACGGTGCTTGTCTTTACGCAGACCATCAACCACCTCTTCCTGTAACAGAGCCAGAGAGCATGCTGCATCCAAGTCTAATGGTTGATGCATTATCACCACTGCTCAGATGTCTTCTTGAATGCCCTCCACAAACCTCGTCAAGAAATACAATGGATGTATTGCCTCAGAATATGACAGTAAATGATTCATAAGAGAATTAAACCTTTCTACATATCGGCTACTGTACTGAGTTGCTTAGTTTGATGAAATTTCCTAATCAACTGCTGGTGTTGATCTCTTCCAAATTTCGAACAAAAAAATTCACAAAATCTCTCCCAATCTAGGCCTACAAGCTTTTTCTGAACCGATTGTAGCCAGATAGCCGTATCACTACTGAAATTGAGCGTTGTCATGTATAACCAGTAAGATTTGTCAATTGAGTACATATGAAAATATTGTTCACACAGGGTCCTCCACAACCTAGGGTTCACGCCATCAAATTGAGGGAACGCCATGGTGGGTATAGCCTGCCCTAACCCTACTGGACCCTGACAAACACCTTGCCCCCCTAAAGGATTGGACAGACGGAAATTGAGGCCACTCGAGCCCGAAGGACGAAACGGACCTGTGACCGGAGGCACCGCTGAGGATCCAAAGAAACCCAACGATGTCCCCCAATTGTTGGATACCTCGTTGTAGCCTAACTGCCCAAGGGACGCCCACAAATGCGCCGCACCCAGAATTCCAGCGGAAGGCCGCCCTGCGGTAGCCGATGCAGCCGGTTTGTCGATGACGACATATGGTTGGCGGGCGAGTGCGGCCTTCTGGAGATCGCGCACCACTGACTACAGCTCCGAGACTCGTGACTCCAGTTAGGGCCGCCACGCCGCGATAGAATCCACCTTGGCGCCTGATGTCTACGCACGCTTCTATTCTTGTAGACAGTGTTGGGCCTCCAAGTGCAGAGGTTTGTAGAACAGCAGCAAGCGTCTCTTAAGTGGATCACTCAATGTTTATCTAACTCAGGAAGGTAGAGGTCAAAGATATTCCTCTCAAGCAACCCTGCAATTAAGATACAAGAAGTCTCTTGTGTCCCCAAAACACCCAATATACTTGTCAAGTATATAGGTGCACTAGTTCGGCGAAGAGATAGTGAAATGCGAGTAATATGGATGGTTATAAGTAATAATAGAAATCTTCAATAAATATGCCAGCAAGCAAACATGTAGCAGAACAGGCGGAAAACGGTGTTTAAATGCTTGGAAACAAGGCCTAGGGATCCTACTTTCACTAGTGGACACTCTCAACAATGATCACATAATTGAATAACTAAATATCTTCTCTTCACTATGCTACTCTTAACCCTCTCCGGTTGGATAACGAACACTAATCATTGCGTAGGGCTGCAAAAGGCATTCCTTAAAGTAAGCATTCCTATGTCTAGTTAGCCACGTCCTGTCACTATGAGCGTCCTAGAAGGTACTAGAACAACACCACAATTCATAGAGGAGACATAAACGATGTGCACACTGTCACCTTCACACCGCGGGACAAGGTGACTCCAAACTTCATATTAGTAAAACACTTGAGTAGCACAAGATGAAGAGTAACATCTACTTATTCAACTAGATTACAAAGCTCGCGATCACAAATAGATGACACCATGGGAGAGAGAGATGAACCACGTAGCTACCGGTAGAGCCCTTAGCCTCGGGGAGAACTACTCCCTCCTCATCATAGGAGACAACAACGGCAATGGAGATGGCGGTGGAGTCGATGGAGATGGCTTCCGGGGGCACTTCCCCATCCCGGCAGGGTGCCAGAACAGAGATCTGTCCCCCGAAACTTGGGTTGAAGATGACGGCGGCTGCGGAAGGTTTTGTGGAATTTCGCCCATTCTCTTAGGGTTTTCCCTCGGGGGAGTATAAATAGGCGAAAGGGCGACATCAGGGGGGCACCAAGGGCTAAATAGGCAAAAGGGCGACATCAGGGGGGCACCAAGGGCTCCTCACCACCCCCAGGCGCGGCCAGGGGTGGGCCCACGCCTAGGCATGGTGAGGGCCCTCCGGGGCCCGTCTTCGACTCCTTTTTGTACTTTCGGAAGCCTCCGGGGAAAATAGGAACTTCAGGATTCGTGGGTTCCAATTCCGAGAATATTTCCAGAACAACTTTTCTGAAATAAAAAACAGCAGAAAACAGGGAACTTGCACTTGGCATCTTGTTAATAGGTTAGTCCCGGGAAATCGATAAAAATAACATAAAGTGTAAGGAAAACATGTGGAAAACAATAAGAAACAACATGGAACATCATAAATTAAGGATACGTTTATGACGTATCAGCGTCGAGCTCTGCCATGGACTTCCTGAGGCCACTCGTGACCTCCCCCATGAGAGAACGCATGGACGCCTTCGACTCTTCGTCCATCGCCTCTCTTCTTCTTCTCTGATCGAGTCTGGATGATCGATTTCGCCGGAGGTGCCAGATCTGGCGTTGGAGTGGGGGGAATTGGTGGAATTTTGGTGTATGGAAGGGTGGTGGATCGGCTCTGATACCAAATTTATAAAAAATCGGTACGGGAGAGAGGTGTCTATAGGATTCAGTTCACTGGTGTCTATGGAATTCAGTTACAATCCTTGATACAGCCCGAATACACTGGTTCTACGGAGCAGAATTGGGAATCGGGAGTAGAGCCTGGGGAAGAAGAGAGGAGCCTCCTTTGCCTTGACCCAACTGGATGTCTTTTCCCTTCTCCATGATGGTACAAATAGACCAACTAGACGCTAGCTCTGCTCTGTTTCGGTCCAACCCACTCATGTCCGTTGTAGCGAGGGTTGGACCGTTTCTCTCGTTTAGGCCTCTGCTGCTTGTGTGCATCACCTGTAGTCATGACAGGTACAACCGGAGACGTAGCAGTGTTGCTGACATCTTCTTTGTGAAATAGTGTGGATCTTCCGGTGGGGCTGGTTACGTGAGCTAATTTTTACCGTGTTCTTCTTCCGTACGAGACTCCGATGTTCCATCCCCTAATCTCTACGCAATCTCGGACCTTCGTGGAGAAAAGGGAGAAAAAATCTCTCCCGTTCTGCTCTTCCTAGGCAACACTGAGGCGCCCCGAACTAGCCATCAGAGGGAATCCACCTTGATCCCTCATCGTCGTTGCTGGAGGCTGCCGCGGCGGTGGCCAGCTCTCCACGCCCCCCCTCGAAAGTGCTTGGGGTCCTTGGGGATGTGATGTCGCGGCTCCAAAGATGCTTGCAGCGGTTTGCGCGGGGGCGGAGGTTGTCAAGATGGAAGCGCGGGAAGGATATATGGTGTGCAGGGGGGACGTTGTCCTCCAGCGACATGCACTTCCGGAGGACCAACATGGACGCTCTGCTCGGAAAATCTAGAGTGACCCACATGCTGGCCGGGATATAGTGGCGCTAGCGTCCTGGTAGGTTCTCGTGGACTCTAAGAGTTGTGGCTGATGGCGGCAGCAGGTGGAAGCGTTGAGCATGTGTGTTGTTTCCGCAGTGATGCCCCTAGGGGTCGGCCGCCTACGGCCTCCGTGTGGTGCGGCTGGTTGCCATGGATGATCTTCGGTGGTGTTGGTGCTACAGGGGTCGGCCAAGGTGAACATGGGTTGGCGCAATTTTTTTGAGTTGTTGTAGTCCATCACTCGAGTTTTCGACGATAATTTGCAAGGTTGTGCTCTGTGGTGAATTGGCGGATATGTGTTGAGCAGTGAGTGGCGGCGCGTTGGTGGGAGACCCGGGGTGGTCAGCCAGGTCGAGATGGCTATTAGTGGACTTGCTAGCGGCGCTAGTGCAGGTTGTCAATGTAGCCCTTGACGGCTTGGTGGCCTGGCTCCTACCGTCCTAGATTGGTTATTAAGCTGGAGTTACATGGGCTAAGAACTTCGGTCATGAACTGTTATAATTGATGGTTGCACAGTTTTTTCCTTGATTGCATGAAGTAAAAAAACAATGTTATCTTATTTGTGTTTACTTACATATATGAAGAAAAGGGATGACTTATTTTGGTATAATTATCGATGACACGAGACAGGGGAAGGCATCCCACCAGACTAGCAAAGCAATTATCTTGTCAGGAAGCAGCTAGACCTTAGTTGACTACAGCATGAAGAAAGAGTCAGACACATCATTTTGTTGATCCTGAAGCTCAGTGGTGGGACCATGATTAAGGTTAAGACATTTACTGCTGAGGAATCGAGCCTAAAGACACAATTGATATGATCATGGAGCGCGTTGAGGAAAAAGAGGGCTTCCTTCTGTTCAGCAAAGGTACCTATTTTATATTAGGCTGGTCACAGTGGAAGTAACTTCAGCAGTAACATAGGTGCCACCTAAACAAAAATAAAATGATGATGTGGCAGCTAACTAATGAGGAGAGAGGCAAATGGAGTAACTTAGCTGGTTACCATCACATCACAGTTTCCAACACAGGATGAGAGTATAAGCTAATGAATGAGTCCATGTATGTTACTATTTTTAAGTTATTTTGCATTATGATAGTAGTAACATAGTCTAGATAAACGTGTATGTTACTAGTCTAACTTACTCCCCATTGTGACTAGCCTTATGAATTGGTGTTTATGTCTCCATGTGTAGCTTACGTACTTAAATGCTAATAATGTCTTAATATCTAAAACCACCTAATTTAGTTGTGAGGGGTGCATGGCAGTGGCGTACCTAGCTGGGTGGTTGGGCCACCCCGAAATTCTCGAAAACGACTTATATTTAGTCATTTGGGCAAATTTTGTTCACGCTTGGTAAATGCTAAAATAAAAATTAGGAGGTGTTCCCGCCCTTTAGATTTTTTGTACGTCCCCCCACTTGTGCATGGCATCGCCGAGCGAAAGCTTTGCTTTTAGTTGTTCGAGGCAGCCAGCCGTGACACTTCCAAGCCCAAAGTGCATCAGAGCAGAGGAGCCATAGGACTGGAGCTAATCTACTTATCAGTATCATATATTCACATTTTTTCTTCGAGGAAATTTGCAATGTTATATCATTTTTTACAACTCTTTCATGACACGTACCTGCACTAGATTTCATCTAGCCATCGCAGGAATAGATATTTATGATATTATTGACGTTGATGTTCTTATGTTGTTTTGCTCATGTAGGGCTCAGGATGCCTAAATCAAATCTATCCTTGGTGTAGCATCTACTGAAACTTATCCTCTTTTACCCCTACTGAGATAACATGGTTTTATCGTCAACATCGTGATATCATTTGAAAGTTAACGGCTCAGGTGGTTCATTACAGGAGGAAATGTATACTTCATGTCGATGCAACTGATGTACTCTCCTTCTTTGCTTGTGGTCTTTTCTCCTAAGATAGAAGGATACACACAAGCAGCTCACTTACCAATATTTGAATTATCTCTTCAAAAAATGGATCAAATAGGAAAACTATTGCAACTAAACCTGTATAGATAAAAAAAAAGGAGTTACCTTATTCAATTGAATGCTTCCATCACACCCCATTTTTAGTTGGATTTACTAAAAAAAATCGTCGAGGTATATTAAACCTAATTTATCGCCTTCATCTATTTAATATTATTCTTGGGGAAAGAAAGGAATTAAAATAGCATGTACTATTCTTTGGTATTTCTCCGTCTCCTAGATCTCTTTTGTCAAGTTCTGAACTTCCTAATCTTTCTGTTATGTTTAGATTTTTTTTAGAACTTCAGATTCGGAAATTGTTGAAGGACAGTTTCACGGATGGGTTGCTTGTGAATGATAATAACAAGATTTTCTTTGTAGAGGAGCGTGTAAATGGCGATGTATTTTCAACTTGAATCAACGTGCCATTTTTCCTATCTATAAATGTGGTACACACACTAATTTTATTCAATGTTGCTGCTACTAAAGCGTGCTTTCAGCAAGTTAGTAGCTTTATTGAGCTTATTCGAGTTTTACATATTTCTCAACTGCTAAAAAAATTAGATTCGAGTATTACCTGTTTGATTTTCAGTTGTTGTTTGAAATGGAATACACTTATGATTTCTCTACTCTCATGGTCACGTCTGCTGGTTCTGCTCTAGATTTTTTAATGGTGCCAGCGCAAGGTAAAGGGATTAAGGAAGATTGTATTCGGCCTTTCTTGCTCTTATGTAATTTTATTTGTGCCTTTCTCAGCGGTAATCTGGCTTAGTTGTTTGGGATGTATTCTTCCACTAGCATACGGGTGCCATTAAAACAAAAATAAAAAAGACTAAGCATAATACAACAAGAGTGGTATGTCCGAAAACACCTGCAAATACTACACGTATACCACACAATGCCAAAACATGGTGTAGGCGGCGTGGCAAAACGCGCGTACCCATCTAGTGCTTGAGAGCGATTAGAAATGACACACTACCACTACAGGACTGGCTCAAACGTCGACGGTCTGACCATGTCGGCGTAGACACCTTCTCCATCGGCGTAGGGGTTTGTCCCGTCGGCGTCTACCACTGTCAGCGTAGCCCACGTGTTGTCGGCGTAGAAATCTGTCGGCGTAAACTGAGACTACACCGACGGGGCCATCAGCTTAGGTTGACAGAATTTTATAATTTTATTTTTAAAAAATATATTTTTTTCTTAATTCTTTCACTTGTTTAACCATTTAATCACGATATAGACACATTTATCTTCATCTCTAAGCATTTTTTATTTTAATATAAATTACTCGTTTCTACTAACACTTCCCGACCGATCACCCATACTCAGACTACTCCGTCCCAGCACGATTAAATTCTTAGTTCCTTCCTGTGAGCTGTCTAGAAACAACGGATGTTTTTGCTGACAATAGTATCCAATCAATCTTGTTAACCCTTATACCATAATGTCACACTACTTTATTTCGTGAATCTAAACAACTATTTAAATAAAAATAACTAATAAATAATCTTGAATTCAAATAGATCTTAAATTCAATTAATATTTTTGCCTTTTTCCATTTAGTATTGAATAATTCATATCTACAAATCCGTAAATCAAAATTTGACAAATAATACGTTTAAATCGATTAGAAAAATGAGAGAAATTCAAATATAACATCCATAAAATATTTTCCATCATGTATACAACTTTAGTAAGTGGGGTGTTAAGTGTATGGTATATGATCACCCAACCAAATTAGGTGGAAACTAGGGTTTATGGAGAAAACGGGCCAAACTTGGTCACCAAAATGACCAAACCATGTTGGAATGAGTCAATATATGGTAAAGTGGAGCACAATGGAATTACAAACAAACATAGACCTAGATTTGTGGAGTTGGTTGTGTAGTATAGGGTCACCCACCAAGCAACTGAGCTATCTTATACGAAGATTCTTGGCTTTCGGGCCAAATGACGGGTGTTATGGCCACATCCATGGCATATTTTGTTAAAATGTGCCCATATTCTACACAAACATGCATCATGGAAGCATAGACAATGTTGACGAAGAAAGTTTTCCTTTTCATTGCACACAAAAACAATTTCCATTTTCCGAGTGAAAATGGGCTTTTTTATGAAGCACCAACCACAAATATGTTGAAAAATTTGAGAACTATTTTTTTGAAAATACTATATCATGTTATATGCGCAAATAACCAAATTTTTCCTCTAGAACGGTTTCCATCCAGCTCTTGTGAAAAACAAAAGTTTCTACCGATTCAGTTGGAAATGCGTCAAATTTGAATTACAGGTGTCTCGTAGTTTGCTCATGAGTTTTGGCAAAAAATCATTTTTAGGTACACAACTACCTATTTAATCAGTTATACACCAAGATTTTCTCAATATTCAACCCCTAGCTACGAACGGTCATGTCCGCAGTCTTGACTTTTTTTTAAATCAGCATAGAAAATTCTAAACAAATCAAAATTATTTAAGACCTTCGTGGTGTCATTATATATGTCCTAGTATCCACAAAAAATGATAAACTTGGAATATGACAGTTATATTGAAAATGTATTCACATAAATAAGCTATCTTCTACGAAGATTCTTAGCTTTCGACCAAATGACGGGTGTTATGGCCACATTCATGGCATAGTTTGTTAAAATATGCCCATATTCTACACAAACATGCATCATGGAAGCACGGACAGTGTTGGCGAAAAATGTTTTCCTTTTCATTGCACATAAAAATCATTTTTCATTTTCCGAGTGTGAAAAATGAGGTTTTTTATGAAGCACCAACCACAAATATGTTTTAAAACTTGAGAACTAATTTTTTTGAAAATACTATACCATGTTATATGCACAAATAACCAAAAAAAAATCCTCTTAAAATGTTTCCATCCAGCTCTTTCGAAAAACAAAAGTTTCTACCGATTCAGATGGAAACATATCAAATTTGAACTACAGGTGCCTCGTAGTTTGCTCATGAGTTTTGGCAAAAAATCATTTTTGTTACACAATTACCTATTTAATCAGAGATACACCAAGAGTTTCTCAATATTCAACCCCTAGCTATGAACGGTCATGCATGTAGTCTTGAAATTTTTTTAATCTGCGTAGAAAATTCTAAAAAAAACTAAATAAATCAAAATGATGTAAGACCTTCCCGTGGTGTCATTATACATGTCCTAGTATTCACAAAAAATAATAAATTTGTAATATGACAGTTATATTGAAAAGGTGTTCACAGAAATGAGCTATCTTCTACGAAGATTCTTAGCTTTCGGGCCGAATGACGGGTGTTATGACCATATCCATGGCATAGTTTGTTAAAATATGTCCATATTCTACGTAAACATGCATCTTGGAAGCACGGACAATGTTGACAAGAAAGTTTTCCTTTTTATTGCAAAAAAAAACAATTTTCCATTTTCCGAGTGTGAAAAAGAGTTTTTTTTATGAAGCAACAATCACAAATATGTTGCAAAACTTAAGAACTATTTTTTTTTGAAAATACTATATCATGTTATATGCACAAATAACCAAAAAAAATCCTCTGAAAAGGTTTCTATCTAGCTCTTTTGAAAAATAAAAGTTTCTGCCGATTTAGTTGGAACCGGGTCAAATTTGAACTACGGGTGCCTCGTAGTTTGCTCATGAGTTTTAGAAAATATCATTTTTAGGTACACAACTACCTATTTAATCAGAGATACACCAAGAGTTTCTTAATATTTAACCCCTAGCTACGGACGGTTATGCACTGGAGCCCTTTCCGACGAAACAATTAACCCTTTATTGTTAGTTACATTCTTGCTCATGATTTTTTTTGAAGAATGTAGCTTTACCAATATGCATGATGATGTAGATCTGTTTCTCTTTTTTAAAACGAGCTAAAGAACGTTAAAATCCAAGTTCAAATGCAAAATTTATGCTTAAAACGGTGAATAGCTCAAAAAAATAGGTCGACGGCATAGCCGTCGGCGTAGTCCAAAATTATATATATAGCAGTCGGCATAGGTCAAAAAAAATTGTGTTTTGGGTTAGCATGTCGGGGTCTACGACGATGGCCGCGACCTTTCCCATCGGCGTAGCTTCACCCTGTCGGCATCTTTCGGCTATCCCGTAGTGGACACGGGTTTCGTGTCAAGGAGCTACGGTAGTACGACACGTACTTCACCTGACAGCCTGCTGAGTTAGATGGGCGAAGCTTCAGCCGGACGAACGAAGACGGTCGTAGCTGCACCTAGCTCGTGAGTGCTGGCTTCGGTTGGTGCCGTGGATATCATATCACTACGTAAATGTGTCTGAGAACACATGAGCCAACGTTATACACACACAACCATATACTCACACACCCGGGCACAGTTTCCCATCACGTCTCACGCACTCAACTGTTTCGGATCGTCTTGATAGGCAGATGGAATTCGGGCACAACTTAAAACAAATTCCGGCAAGGAGTCATACATGCTGGATCTAGTAGGTCGTGCCTCCTTATCATGGCCTCGTGGGTGTCGGACCTACGGATACTAGGTATCCTGGAGCGTCTGCTGTTGTCCCTGCCCATATGGTACGAAAGGAGTCCGTATCAATCCACCACAAGTGAAGGGAGCCTCCAGCAGGTTCTCGCGAAGGCTGGCCCCTTGGAGAGGAGTCTTCCTCGCCAAGGCACCATCGTGTATCGCTGGGGAGGAGGCCTGCTTCTCCCACGCTCTTCCGGGGAAGGGATCCCGCCCGTTGGGGGGGGGACAACCCATGTGAGGGTGACGTCCCAGTTTCTGAACGGATGACGGAGGCGCCGTAGGCGATAGAGCGACTTTGGCCGCAGTTTCCATTCTCGTGTATATAGTGTGGAGCATCGCTGCGTGCACCAAATCCCAGTCTAGGGCTTTCCCCTTTGGTGCAAGAAGACCATTCTATCACTACAAGACGGAGGGAGTGTCACCGGAGCCCCCACCGCTCTGCCATGGATGGTGGCGACCGTCCTCGACGACCAGCGAAAGCCTGTGTGGCAGCGCCGCAGTGTGCTCCTTTGGCACCATGTGGTAGCCCTTTCCCGCCCAATGAGCGGGAAAGTGGGCCAAGCGCCAGGTATAAGTAGGCTACACCCGCCACCATAGGAGGAGAGATCAATCTGGTAGCTCGGCAGATAGACCATCGGAACATCCCACTTGTATTGTACACCTCACAGTGCAATCAACCAGACAAGCGGGAGTAGGGTTTTACTCCATCGCGGTGGCCTGAACCTGGGTAAACTCTCTGTGTCTCTATTGTTTTCCTTCGAGAGCTCCCCTCCCGAAGCCCTCGGGGTGCGGTAGAAAGTGGTTAGCCCCCAATGTTCGAATCTTTAGGAGCTACCCTGTCGTAGACAGAACAACTTCTCCGACATTTGGCACGCCAGGTAGGGAGCTAAGGCGTTTTCTCGCATCTCCGTCACCATGGTCGCCTCTCGCACCGACCAGACCGGCCGCAAGGCGCGGTCCTGGAAGCGGAACGACATCGGCGACCTCGTCGCTGGCTTCTCCAACATCAGACTCTCACACTCTTGCTCCCCTGCGCTGCACCGCGGGCGTGACACGATGCCTGTCGGTGAGTCCCTCGTGGACCCGACACGGCACCTGCAGTCTCCTGTGCAGGCGACACTCGCCCTGCAGCCATTGACTGTGCACACGCATAGTCAACAACGCTCGAAGGAAGCCCTTCCTGGAGCATAGGTGTCATCGCGCTGTCTGCCCGAGCCCGGCGCCAGTGATTCTCGGTTGGTGCACACCACTAATGTCACCCCGATGCCATCTGCTGACTGGGAGCAGACTGGCTCCACCGCAGCGACCACACATGTGGTCAAGCCAGCGGAACCTTGCGGACGCAGGGATCAACGCCGTCGAGCGTGGGACACGACATCCTCCGCCTCGGGAAATTCCACCGCCTGACTCAAAGTGGCCTAGCTACCGAGAGCGGAAGGCGAGGGCCCGGGCAAGGTGTTGTTACACGTTCAACGGGGACCTATGGGAGGCAAGGTGGCCATCAGCATTCCGACCTTGCCTCCCACCTCGCTACACCGGCAACATCCCCTCGCTGGGTTTCCTGCGGAAGTACGAGGCGCAAGTCAGAGCCGCCGGAGGAGGCGACCGGTGCCTCTTGGGGTACTTCCCCCTGGCGCTCCGCGTCCCCGCTCTCACGTGGCTACTAAACCTCCCCGACAGTTCCGTGAGCTCGTGGGAGGACCTGCGGGTGCAGTTCCTCGAATGCTTCTGCCACTGTGGTCGTATTCCCTGCGGTGAGCCCGAGGGTCACGTGAATCTCTAGCGCTTCATGTGGGACGCGGCATTCCCAGCTCGTCGGGAGAGCACGACACCACTCGTCATGCTGCATGCATCCTCGGCGGATCCCTCGCTCCGCCCTCCGGGCGCCACCTCAAGAGGGCCTTGCGGCAGGTCAACGCCTCCCACCACGGGGACGAGCCGTCCCCGCTAGCCCTCAAGTGGTCTCATCGGGAAATCTCCTTCGATGTCACCGACCATCCCAAGGCCATTGGCTCGGTGGGGGCCGTACCTTTGGTGTGCACTGATACGTCATAAACGTATCCCTAATTTCTGATGCTCCATGATCATATTATGCCAATTGCTACATGTTTTCTCCCTTCTTTATGTCATTTTTATCGATTTTCCGGACTAACCTATTAACAAGATGCCACAGAGCCAGTTCCCTGTTTTCTGCTGTTTTTTTTAGTTTCAGAAAAGTTGTTCTGGAAGTATTCTCGGAATTGGATGCCACGAAAGCCAAAGTTCCTATTTTCCCCGGAAGCTTCCAGAAACCCCGAAGAGACCCGGATGGGGGCCCTATGGCCCCCACACCATAGGCTCGCGCGGGGTCCCCCCTGGTCGTGCCGGCTAGTGGTGTGGGCCCCTCGGGCGCCCATCGACGATGCCCTTTGGCCTATATATTCCCCCCGAGGCATAAACCCTAGGAGAATCGACCTTTTCTGCAAAATACATCCGTAGCTCCGCCGCCGCCGAGAAGTTTCGGGGGACAGATCTCTGTTCTTGCACCCTGCCGGGACGGGGAAGTGCCCCCGGAAGTCATCTCCATCGACTCCACCGCCATCTCCATCGCCGTTACTGTCTCCTATGATGAGGAGGGAGTAGTTCTCCCCCGGGGCTGAGAGCTCTACCGGTAGCTGTGTGGTTCGTCTCTCTCTCCCATGGTGTGATCTTTGTGTGATCATGAGCTTTGTAATCTAGTTGAATATGTAGATTGATCTTCATCTGTTCTGATACTCAAGTGGTTTTGTTATCTCTGTAAACTATTTAATCACGAGGCAAAGGTGACAGTGTGTGCACCGTGTGGTTTAGCGTGATATTTATATCTTGTGTTGGAAGATGGACCTATGAAATTGTTGGCGTTTGTTTACTAATCTATGGTGCTCGTAGTGACACTGGGGTTCCATAGAGAGGGAATATAGACTTGAGGAGTGTTGTTAAAGCCCTACGCAATGATTAGTGTTTGTTATTCGACCCGAGAGTGGTTCGGAGTAGCATAGTGAAGAAATGATATTTATTAATTCAATTATGTGAGAATTGTTGAGAGTGTCCTCTAGTGAAAGTAGGAGCCCTAGGCCTTATTTCCAAGCATTGAAACACCGTTTTCCGCCTGTTCTGCTACATGTTTGCTTGCTGCCATTTTTATTTCAGATTGCTATTATCACTTATTATCATCCATATTACTTGCATTTTACTCTCTCTTCGCCGAACTAGTGCACCTATATACATGACAAGTATATTGGGTGTGTTGGGGACACAAGAGACTTCTTGTATCTTGATTGCAGTGTTGCTTGAGAGGGATATCTTTGACCTCTACCTCCCAGAGTTCGATAAACCTTGGGTAATCCACTTAAGGGAAACTTGCTGCTGTTCTACAAACCTCTGCACTTGGAGGCCCAACACTGTCTACAAGAATAGAAGCATGCGTAGACGTCATGCACCCCTATTGATGACTCATATCAACAAATCCCTTGGGTGATCCGGTAAGGTTTCGAGTAGAGGAATGAATTTGGCGATGGTGATTTCGACGGCTAACAGGGGCACGATTTATCCAGGTTCAGGGCCCTTGATGGTGTGTGTTGGGATACCCCAAGAGGAGGGTGTCATGAGAACAGCGGTAGGAAATTCCCCTTAGTTAAGAACCAAGGTTATCAATCCAGTAGGAGAAAGAGGACCTTCGGAAGGTCGATGCCACTGACGGTGGTGATGGCTCACCGGTGTCAGCAACAACGTGGAACCTGCACACAACGCAACCAAAATACTTTGTCCCAACGGTACAGTGAGGTTGTCAATCTCACCGGTCTTGTTGAAAAAAAAGATTAGACGTATAGTGTGGAAAACAATGTATGCATGTAGAAAGTAAAGAAAGCAGGAAATTGTGGTGGTTTGTTTAACACTATAGGAAAATGGACCAGGGTTCATAGGTTCACTAGTGGTGTCTCTCCATAAAAGATAGCATGTTGGGTGAACAAATTAGAGCTGGGCAATTGACAAACAGAGGTTGCACTGTAGTGCACATTCATGACATGATGACTACTATGATATTTAGTGCGGGCATTACAACAATATACATAGACCGTAATCCAACTTCATCTATGAATAATAATCCACCCTTAGGTTATCATCCGAACCCCCTTAGGTATTAAGTTGCAAGCAACATATAACTGCATTAAACAAACGGTGTAATGTAAGCAATGATTGTACACGCGGGCACTCTCACCGTTGTTTTCTCCCTAATGGCAACAACACATCCTCCCCCTTCACGTTTCTGTCACTCGAGCAAGGCGAAAAGAAGGCATGAACCCACTATGAAGTATAAATACTCCCTCTTGGGGTCACTAGCAACTACTTGGCCAGAGCAACCACTAGCAACGGAAAGCATGCAAGATCATAAATAACATATGCAATAAAGACTATAATCAACTTGGCATAAGTTCAATATTCATCGGATCCCAGCAAACACAGCACATAGAGTTACATAAGATCAATCTCGACCATGTTAGGCAGCTCATGAGATCTAAACATGGAGGCATATGAGGAGGAGACAACCATCTAGCTACTAATATGGACCCGTAGTCCAAGGATGAACTACTCACGCATCACTCCGGAGGCGGGCATGGTGATGTAGAGGCCTCCGGTGATGATCTCCTCTCCGGCAGGGTGCCGGAGACAGCTTCAGAACCCCCTGATCTAGGGTTGACGGTGACGGCGGCTGCGGAACTTTTCCGGGATTTTTGATCAGGTATTTAGGGTTTTCCATCGAGGGGGGGTAAATAGGCGAAAGGGCAGAGGCGGTCGAGCCCTGGGGTCCCCACACCACCCCCTGGCGCGGACACGGGGGGGCCGAGCCACCCCATGGTGTGGGCCCCCTGGTGCCCCTCTTCGTCTCCTCTTCGGTCTTCTGGATGCTTCCGGGGGAAATAGGCACTTCGGGATTTGTGGGGTCATATTCCGAGAATATTTCCATAACAACTTTTCTGAAACAAAAAACAACAGAAAACAGGGAACTGGCACTTGGCATCTTGTTAATAGGTTAGTCCCGGAAAACGTGTAAAAATGACATAAAGAAGGGAGAAAACATGTAGCAATTGGCATAATATCATCATGGAGCATCAAAAATTATAGATACGTTGGAGACGTATCAAGCATCCCCAAGCTTAGTTCCTACTCGTCCTCGAGTAGGTAAATGATAAAACTATAATTTCTGAGGTGACATGCTACTAACATAATCTTTATCATAAAAATTTAAAGGCATATGCAAGCTGAGATCATAGAACTTCAAACACAAACATGATAAATAGAACTTTAATAATAAAGCAAAGCAATAACTTTTCATCATGAAGACTATCTCAAATAAAGGATCATGAGAAACAAAGCAAAGAAAGATAAACGTTTGTTTCAGGTATAGAGAAAGCATGGCAAAGTGATATTTCGCTAGTCCTTAAGAGTGGGGCAAAACATAAATGCCAGGACACCTTCAAAGTTCATGAGGAAGACTAGAGCAAATAATTTAAGAACAAATAATATCACATCATGAAGTAACTATTGATGTTTATGGGACATTGCACATAGAACTAAGAATGCTAAAAATGCTCTCTCAACTGTGCTTAAAGTTAGAAGATGGAGACTCAACATAAAAGTAAAAGAAAGGCCCTTCGCGGAGGGAAGCAGGGATCACTCATGTGCTAGAGCTTTTATTTTATTAAACAGAGGTATTAAAAGTTTGACACTCCTCCCATCCATCTTTCACAAACCATGTCTAACCGAATCCTCGGGTGCCTGCCAACAATCACATACCGTGGAGGAGTGTCTATATTTTGGGAGATGTGTGCTAATGTCAACGAATGGTAAACAGAGAATACAATACGTCACAAGCCAACTAGATTCACATGAGCGGCTCCCATGTGAAGGACGCATATGGGTAGAAGGTCATCCCTCTTTCTCTTTTGTCTGCACAGTTATGCTTTGACTGATAAATCAGGGGCAAAAATAGTGAAGAGATTTTGTGTGTATTAATTTGGGGCTGGGAACCCCGCTGCCAGCTCTTCTATAATTTGGATAAGCGGATGAAGCCACTAGTCCAGGGTGTGAAATCCAATCAACAAGTGAGATAAAGATTCTCCATTGACGTCCTCATGAGCAAAAACAGGAACATAAAGCAGGAGTAATTTTGAAAGTTTTGAAGGCAAGACATGAGAAATTTACTTGGAGTGGCAGTTAAATACCACGTGTAGGTAGGTATGGTGGAAACAATGGAAAAAACTTTGGTTTAAGGGAGTTGTATGCATGAGTAGAGCTCATACTCAGTACAGGTGGAGGCTAGCAAAAGACTAGGAGCGACAAATCAAGAGAGCATAAGAGCCATAATCATGCATAGCGACATAAACATCATTAACTAAAGCATAAGCGGTATCATAGTTCAAAAACTAAGGGTCATGGAGGCTATTCGTGACTGTGTTGTAGTCATAAACATGGTGTGAGCATGCGCCAAGTCAAACAAATAAAACAATTGAAAGAGAATGCCAAAAATTTATGCTTCCTTATGACAAGAACAACTCATGAATCTTTCAATGAAATATTAAACACTCTCAGCTATTTGAGGCTATTCATGCTACTAAACATCATAAGGCTTTAGAACTAAAATAACATTTTGCATGGCATGAAAAAGTTCTAGCAACAGTCTATACAAGCTTCTACTTGCACCAATATAAATTCTACTTTAGACAGAAGTTTCTTCTCCCAACAAGCACCATATAAGATATGTTTAAACAAAAACTCTCTAAATACTACAGCAAGCAAACATGAGAGTGCTCACATAATACTATTAAAACTAACAGCTCTAATAAGAGATGCATGCAAAACAGGAGTTAAATAAATGCAGCAGCCAGACAAAGATTAAGAATACAAAGTATTCCCATGAAAAAGCGGAGTGTGTCACTCTCCTATAAAAGAATGCTGGGGTCCAACCAAGTTTATTGAAAAGGTAAAAACAAACTGAAAGCAAAAAAAAAAACTGAAAATAAAAAATAAAAGACGCTCCAAGTAAAGCACATAAGATGTGACCGAATAAAAATATAGTTTCACTAGAAGTGACCTGATAATTTGTTGATGAAGAAGGGGATGCCTTGGGCATCCCCAAGCTTAGACGCTTGAGTCTTCTTGGAATTTGCTGGGATGTACCACCAGGGAATCCCCAAGCTTAGGCTTTTCACTCTTCTTGATCACATCATATCATCCTCTTCTCTTGACCCTTGAAAACTTCCTCAGACCAAACTTCTCACAATCTTCATTAGCAACGTTAGTGCAATCGAAATAATAAATTCACATGGTTCAATTTCAACACAGGTCTAACACTCAAAAACACATTAGCTATTGTCACAACTTGTTTGAAAACTCCTTTTCTCAAAATAACACCAAAAGAAAGCGATTAAGATGCAAATGCAATTATTGGCAGAAATCTGTCAAAACAGGACAGCAGGTAAAGATGATTTTTTTCGAAAATCTTCTGTTGCTCAAATCAAAAAGTGGTAGCCTAAGAAAAGTTGTGTATACAGTCCAGGATTACGCACAAAACAACTTAGGTCATTTTGAATTTTCTGTGATTTTATACGGAATAAACAGTGGACAGAAGAAATATGTTTCCTGCCCATAAATCCGAAATATAGCCTCAACTTTCCACTAGAGGCTTTACTTGGATCAACAAAAACTCAAAAGAAAAGATACAGAGGGGTTTCTAAGGAAATATACAACACCCAGGTGCAAAGCACACAAAATAAAACAAAGTTAAACAAGTTGAAAACAGCGAAATAAAACGGGTTGTCTCTCGGTAGCGCTTTTCTTTAACGCCTTTCAGCTAGGCATAAAAAAGAACTCAAGTATTTTCAAGTGAGGAAGTATCACATCATAACTTGCTCTAATAATAGAGTCAAAAGGTAGCTTCATCCTCTTTCTAGGAAAGTGGCCATACCTTTCTTGAGTGGGAATTGATATTTAACACTCCCCTCTTTCATATCAATAACAGCACCAACAGTTCTAAGAAAAGTTCTTCGCAAAACAATAGGACAAGAAGCATTGCATTCGATGTTCGTAACAACAAAATCAACTGGGACAAGGTTATTGTTAACCATAATAAGAACATCATCAATTCTACCAAGAGGTTTCTTCTTAGCATTATCAGCAAGATGAACATCCAAATGACAGTGTTCCAACGGTGGTAGATCAAGCATATCATAAAGCTTTTGAGGCATAACAGAAATACTAGCACCAAGATCACACAAAGCATTGCAATCAAAATCATTTACTTTTATCTTAATGATAGGCTCCCAACCATCATCTAATTTCCTAGGGATAGATGTCTCAATTTTTAGTTTTCTTCCCTAACTTTCATGAGAGCATTGGTAATATGTTTAGTAAAGGCCATATTCATGGCACTAGCATTGGGACTTCTAGCAAGATTTTGTAGGAACATAATAACTTCAGAGATACTGCAATCATCAAAATCAATATTATTATCATCAAAAGTAATGGGAACGTTATCTCCCACATCTCTAAAAAATTCAGCACTTTTATCATAAGCAATTTCAGCAGTTTTAGGCAGTTTAGCATGTTTCATAGAAGGGGTGGAGTCTTTGTTAACACCAACTACTTTACCATTGATAGTAGGAGGTTTACTAGCACTTGGAGCTTCAGTTTTACTAGTGGTGGTGATAGTGCAAACTCTAGCGATATTATTTTTTCTAGCCAATTCATCTTCTCTTTCCCACCTAGCACGTAATTCAGCCATCAACCTAACATTATTATCAAGTCTAACTTGGATGGCATTCAAAGTTTTACTTTCTTTAACATCAGGTGGAAAAACCTTCAGTTTTAGAAAATCAACATCAATAGCTAGGCTATCTACTTTAGAGGCAAGAGCATCTATTTTACCAAGCTTTTCCTCAACAAATTTATTAAAAGGAGTTTGTGTGCTAATAAATTCTCTAAGCATGTTTTCAAGATCAGAGGTAGAGCTTTTATTGTTATTGTAGGAATTGCCATAAGAATTACCATAACCATTATTAGGAGGATAGGGCTTGTAATTGTTTCCACCAAAATTATTTCTATAAGCATTGTTGTTAAAATTATTATTTCTAATAAAGTTCACATCAACATACTCTTCTTGAGCAACCAAAGAGGCTAAAGGAACATTATTTGGATCAACTTGAGCTTTACCATTAACAAGCATAGACATAATAGCATCAAGCCTTTCACTCAAAGAGGAGGTTTCCTCAACATAATTTACCTTCTTACCTTGTGGAGCTCTCTCAGTGTGCCACTCTGAATAATTTATCATCATATCATCAAGAAGCTTTGTTGCATTGCCCAAGGTGATGGACATAAAGGCACCTCCAGTAGCTGAATCCAATAGGTTCCTTGAGGAGAAATTCAGTCCTGCATAAAAGGTTTGTATAATCATCCAAGTAGTCAGTCCATGAGTGGGACAATTCTTCACCATAGTTTTCATTCTTTCCCAAGCTTTAGCAACATGTTCATTATCAAATTGTTTAAAATTCATTATGTCACTTCTCAGGGATATAATCTTAGCAGGAGGATAATATTTTCCAATGAAAGCATCTTTACACTTAGTCCATGAATCAATACTATTTCTAGGCAAAGATAGCAACCATTCTTTAGCTCTTCCTCTCAAAGAGAAAGGGAATAATTTCAGTTTAATCATATCTCCATCCACATCTTTATATTTTTGCATCTCACATAGTTCAACAAAATTATTAAGGTGGGCAGTAGCAGCATCAGTACTAAAACCAGAAAATTGCTCTTTCATAACAAGATTTAATATAGCGGGTTTAATTTCATCGAAAGCAGCAGTAGGAGCAGGTGGAGCAATAGGTGCGCAAATAAAATCATTGTTGTTTGTGCTTGTGAAGTCACACAACTTAGTATTCTCAGTGGAACTCATTTTAGCAGAATAAAAGCAAGCAAATAAATAACAACTATAAAGTAAACTAATTTTTTTGTGTTTTTTGATAAAGAGAAGCAAAACAAAAAATAAAAACAAGACAATAAGAAAAATAAAGAGGTTGAGAGTGAGAGACTCCCCTTGCCAGAAGACTTCTTCCTCCCCGGCAACGGCGCCAGAAATTTCCTTGATGGTGTGTGTTGGGATACCCCAAGAGGAGGGTGTGATGAGCAACGCGGTAGGAAATTCCCCTTAGTTAAGAACCAAGGTTATCAATCCAGTAGGAGAAAGAGGACCTTTGGAAGGTAGATGCCACTGATGGTGGTGATGGCTCACCGGTGTCAGCAACAACGTGGAACCTGCACACAACACAACCAAAATACTTTGTCCCAACGGTACAGTGAGGTTGTCAATCTCACCGGTCTTGCTGAAAACAAAGATTAGACGTATAGTGTGGAAAATAATGTATGCTTGCAGTAAGTAAAGAAAGCAGGAAATTGTGGTGGTTTGTTTAACAATATAGGAAAATGGACCGGGGTTCATAGGTTCACTAGTGGTGTCTCTCCATAAAAGATAGCATGTTGGGTGAACAAATTACAGCTGGGCAGTTGACAAATAGAGGTTGCACCGTAGTGCACATTCATGACATGATGAATACTATGATATTTAGTGCGGGCATTACAACAATATACATAGACCGTAATCCAACTGCATCTATGACTAATAATCCACCCTTAGGTTATCATCCGAACCCCCTTAGGTATTAAGTTGCAAGCAACAGATAAATGCATTAAACAAAGTGTGTAATGTAAGCAATGATTCTACACGCGGGCACTCTCACCGCTGTTTTCTGCCTAATGGTAACATCACATCCTCCCCTTCACGTTTCTGTCACTCGAGCAATGCGAAAAGGAGGCATGAACCCACTATCAAGCATAAATACTCCCTCTTGAAGTCACTAGCAACTACTTGGCCAGAGCAACCACTAGCAATGGAAAGCATGCAAGATCACAAATAACATATGCAATAAAGACTATAATCAACTTGGCATAAGTTCAATATTCATCGGATCCCAGCAAACACAGCACATAGAGTTACATAAGATCAATCTCGATCATGTTAGGCAGCTCACGAGATCTAAACATGGAGGCATATGAGGAGGAGACAACCATCTAGCTACTGCTATGGACCCGTAGTCCAAGGATGAACTACTCACGCATCACTCCGGAGGCAGGCATGGTGATGTAGTGGCCTCCGGTGATGATCTCCTCTCCGGCAGGGTGCCGGAGACAGCTTCAGAACTCCCCTGATCTAGGGTTGACGGTGACGGTGGCTGTGCAACTTTTCAGGGGATTTTTGATCGGGTATTTAGGGTTTTCCATCCGGGGGAATAAATAGGTGAAAGGGCAGAGGTGGTGGAGCCCTGGGGGCCCACACCACCCCATGGTGTGGGCCCCCTGGTGCCCCTCGTCGTCTCCTCTTCGGTCTTCTCGATGCTTCCGGGGAAAATAGGCACTTCGGGCTTTGTGGGTTCCAATTCCGAGAATGTTTCCAGAACAACTTTTCTGAAACCAAAAGCAGCAGAAAACAGGGAACTGGCACTTGGCATCTTGTTAATCGGTTAGTCCCGGAAAACGTGTAAAAATGACGTAAAGAAGGGAGAAAACATGTAGCAATTGGCATAATATCATCACGGAGCATCAGAAATTATAGATACGTTGGAGACGTATCAGCCCTCGTAGAGGTAATACCCTTACTCCTGCTTGTTGTCTCTGTATTATGAGGCATGGTTACAATGGCGGGCGCACAAATCAAGAGATTGGATCTCAAGAAGCAGCTCATGTCGCGTGTAGTCTAGATTGGGAGATCCCTCCGGGTGGTTCTCCCAGCCTTTATATAGGAGGTTGGGTCTCAAACTCATACTCGGGTGGGTTACAGAACCCTAGCCTTAGTCGGCAAGTAACTACCATCTTGACCCGCAAGTCTTGCGGGAGGGCTGTAACAGGGACTTCTAGAAGAATCGGGTGGTCCACCATAATGGGCTTCAGCGCTGGGCCTTAGACCAGATAGGCTCACTTCAGGGACTCGGGAGTCACCCCCATGTCAGTAGCCCCCGAGTGTTTATTCGACTGTTAAGAGTCGAGTGAGCACTCAAAACTTGTTTCAGGACAGGCACGGACCCGAAGGATGCGAACCCTGTATGCGTGATACTCGAGTATCGAGCGATAAATGCGCCACGCGTCGGCTTTTTTCATAGAAGGGTGCGACTCGGTTGTTTGGCTCACCCGACGGATCAGGGCCAATTAATTGCTCTCGGGCAAAAACAGGTCTGGCCTACGCGAACTCGAGACCTCCGACTCGAATCCAGTTAGGTGATCATTGCGATTGGGACCGTGGAGGACTTATCGAGTCGAACATAACCTTAAATGGGTACCCAGCGCGTCCGCTAGGATTTTTCTTCGTGTTGTGGACACGAAAAATTACTGGAGGATGCAGCTTGAGTGTGATTCTAGGCCCACAGGACAAATCATTGGGTATTACCATCATAATCGAAGAGTTCGGCATCCGTATGTGCCGCGGTGGCTGAACGACCTGGGGTTTATCGAGGGATGTGCTTATACATCGTAATCGTGAGTCATGGTGTTGGCGGAGACTGCGCACCGGTGATTTCCTCCTTGCAGCACAGTGAGCCCTGCTTTTTGTCTTGATTAATGGCGAGTGCCATTGTTTCCATTTTATAATCCTCGAGCGAGGTGAATATTTTCTTCTGAGTCCATATGACATAAATTTTGTGTTCTGAGGTGCACGATGACGTCACTGCGTACTCGTCTGCTACTGATGGAACGTGATGCAGTGGGAGAGGGTGTGTAGGGCCCACCTTGTCATCTTTTTGATCGGCGACGGGCCGCCGTGCGCTGGTTTTCCCGTTGGACATGCAGTTAATTATGCATGATCTTGCCTTAAATATCGTGCGGGATAACTGGCCCCCGGCGATTTGTTTCCGCTCCGCACTTGGTGGCTGGGATGCGCGCCACGTATGCTCCTTCTGTGAAGATCTACGACTCACAATGGCCCAGTAACAGTATAAAGTGCAGGCCTTAGGGCAAAATTACTTTCCCCCGACTCTTTTCCTCAGCTTATTCCTCTAGCGCCAAGCTCCATGGCTGGAAGAAAAAAGCAAGCGCTCTGCAGCCGCGGCATCCGGCAAGGATGTGGCCATGGGTTCGTCCGCGCCCCCGCAGAAGAAGACGGGTGAATGGCACTCGTCGATCGTGACACGGAAGAGCATCACCACCATGCAGAAGGAGGGGCTGACTCCCTCCAACGATTCACGACGCGTGCGACAACCCGTGAAGGGAAAAGAAGTGTCGCACCCTAGCGTCAACGGGCGTGTCGCGTTCTCGGAGCACATTTCGTGAGGTTTGTCCTTCCCTCTCCATCCCTTGCTCCTCAGGTTGTTGTATGTTTATGGCATATAGCTTCACGATCCCCCCCCCCAATGCGATGCAACACATCTTGTGCTTCGTCGTGTTGTGCAAGTGTTTCTTGGGCATTTGCCTACACTGGGGGTTATGGAAGACCATTTTCTCGGTGAAAATCCATCGAGAGAAGGCGCTCGGAGGAGGTAAGAAGCTAGGGGAACCAATGGTGACTGGATGCTTCAGAATCCAGGGGAGTACCGAGTTCCCCTACTTCGAGGTGGATTTTGTCGAGTCTGCCCAAGGATGGCGCGGGAAGTGGTTCTATGTCCAAGACAATGACGTGGGTGGCGTTCCTGAATTCAAGCCATTCGCGACTCTGAAGCGGAGGAAGTCCTGGGCGCACAACCTGTCACCCGAAGAAACCAAAGCAACCGCCCCGCTGCTCAAACAATTTGCGCGGCTCCGTCGGCAAGACAGAGGGCTTCTGCTAAACGGGATCCACTTGGCGACTGTTTTCCTGCATCGAAGGGTGCAACCACTGCATAATAGTCCGAACACTTTGTGGAAGTATTCGAGTGTCAATGACCCGAGTCGAACGTGCCGCAACCTTCTCTCGAACAACGAGTTCGAGACGAATCTCAAGGCCATCATCAGCCTGAAGTAAGGTGAAACTTACTCAGCTTCTCCCTTCGAGCCCTTCGACTCAGAGCACCCCCCTGCCGAGGTAAATTTCTTCTCTTCTCTCCTCTTGCGTTGATTCATTTCTTTCGAGTACTGCTTTGATTGAGTTCCATCTTTTCCTTTGATAGAATAAAGATGTAGCGGTGTATTACCCGCCACTTGCTGCCTTGGGTGATGGGGACTTTGATCTCCTCGCGAGTAATCTTGATGTTGGTCTCGACACAAGCGTTGCAAACGCAGAATCGAGTGAAGAGCGAGAAGAGATGGAAGAGGAGGAAGAGGATGAGGACCCTCGGCTCCTTCACCATAAGCGCCGCAGGTGCGAGGAGGATGAAGTGACCTCCAAAGATAAATCCTTGAGAAAGGAAACTATCGACGAGATTGAACCTCCTCATGTCCGGGAGACTCCTCTGAACGTGCTTCCACCTACGATCCAGCAGTCGAAGATTCTGACTGCCTAGGATTTGGCCAACTTTGACGAACACGATGATGAAGAGTAAGTTATGTGCTTCATGGATTTGGATCTGATTCTTTGTTCTTTCCTTTAACCTTTTCTCAGTGTTCTGATTCTTAGCAGGGATCAATTTGCATATTCAGCTCAATTTTGTAAGCAGAAGGGGGCTGCGCAGGAGCCAACCAGAGCGTCGAGTCCTCCTCCGCGTCGAGTCCTCCTCCACGTCTTCCGAGTCCTGTGAAGGCAGTCGAGACTTCTCAATATGAGATGCCTGGTGCTGCGCTAGACTAGTCTAAGAATGCTGAAGCGTATGCGGGCAAGGAGGTTTCGGGTAGCTCGCTTGATCCCCTGCCGACTCCAAACGGCAAGGTGAATCTCCTTTTTTCACATATTCTATCTTGTTTTTATCGGGTGCACGACAGTGTTCCCGATGGTAGTAGCCCCCGAGTTAGTAGGCAAGTTTTTGTAGTTGGTTACTGACTCAAGTAGCTTGTTTCCTTTTCCTTGTTTAATTTTTCATGTTTATTGGGTGCACGTCAGCGCTCTAGATGGTAGTATCCCTGAGTCTATAGCTGACTGTGTACAGTCGGGTATAGACTCAAGCGACACTATACTGATTTGCCTCTTCTTTCGCAGGCTATCCTTGATTCCTTAGCCGTTTTCGGATGTCGTCTTGCAGTAGCTGAGGTAGAATGTGTCTCTCTTCTTCAAGAGCGCGATCAGTGCCTTCAGGATGTTCGTTCTTCGAGAGGTGAGTTATCGTATATTTTGAGACTGGCTTTGTCCTTCTGGTTCCTTTATTGTTAACATGCTTTCCTCCTATGGCAGACGAGGCCACCCGCGCGAATACCGAGAATACCGAAGCTCGCGCTCGGATGAAATATCTTGAGAAGGAGCTGGAGTCCACTCGAAAGAATGCGGTCAATCGTCTCGCCGAGTCTCGAGAAGCCATGAAGAAATTGGAGGACGCGGGTGTGGCCCATGATAACCAACTGTCTGACACCCTCCATCTTATAGCTCAGGCCTTGTCGGGTACGCCGTTTTTTTACTTGTGATTTATCTCGAGATTTCCTCTTCTTTTTTCATTCTTCCTACTTTCCTCCAGACGCTCTTGGGGTTCCGTTGGTGATCCCTGGCGAAGTCTGGGTCGATGCTTTAGCGGACATCTGCACTTAGCTGCAAGAGCATGGGAAGAGGGCCTCCTTTGCTATCCGCGATGCTTCTCGAGTGTTGTCGCTGCTCCATCAACGGGTGCTCGCGGGGAAGCCGATTCCTTCGACCATGGAGGGCCTCCTGCAGGCTTTTCTTGGTGAGGGCGATCTTCTTCAGGAGTATACCCTTGCCCAGACAGCCATCCAGTTTGCCCTGGTGCACAACGTCCAAGGGGACATGGAGAAGGTGTACTCGGAGCTTCCTCGAGATGATTCAGGCAAAAAGGTAGCGCTTCGACCTTTTGGCGACCGTGTTGGGAGGATAGCAAAGATGTTGTCCGAGCTAGTTTCTCGCGGCTGTCGCGCTATACCTTCTACAAGCGGGGCTGCTTCCAGGAAATCCGTTGCTCCTTAGTATAGAAAATATTTCTGCTTTTGTTTGCTTGGCCATGTAGGGTACGTTTGGATTCTCAGCAAAATCGGTTATAGCCTCGCCAGGCTAGACCATACGTTTTGTAGTGTAAAAAATATTTGCTTTTGTGGGCCAGCTAGCCTGGTTGGGCCAGGAAAATCTTGCCAGACGGGGAGAGCCAATTCGGCTCGCTTCCGATGGCAAGCCGAGTCGCATAAAAAAACTACCCATGTCCGCACTTCCTGCATGGCTAATCTGACGGTCCTTGCCTCCAAAAGCAAATTGTATTAGCATCCAAATGACTAGCCGCTTGCACTTTCTAGCAAAAGCAATCATCTCACAACCAAACATAGAACCAAGCCGAAGCTAGCAACGCCGAGCTGGGCCAACTGGCTAGCTCAGCTATTGCCT
Source organism: Alopecurus myosuroides (assembly GCA_028641055.1). Lineage (NCBI taxonomy): Eukaryota > Viridiplantae > Streptophyta > Magnoliopsida > Poales > Poaceae > Alopecurus > Alopecurus myosuroides. The sequence continues at coordinate 136,225,698 of CM054058.1, forward strand.
GCCTAGGCAACACAACCAAACGCTCCCGTAATGAACCTTGGAATACCTTGTGTTTTCTTTCTAAGTGAAGGGGTATAAAGTGTCAGCAATTGTTCTTTTCTTTATGATGGTGCAGGTCTTGCACTCATTAGAAAACCCCAAGAGGAAGGTATGATGAGAATATCATCAGTTTTCCTTCAGAAAGAAACCTAGGTTTAATCGACCAATAGGAGGAAGGAGTAACTTCATAAGGTTGAAGCAACTGAGATGGCGGGGCGCACTACCGGTTCAGAAGCAACGTGGAACCTACACAACACAATCAAATCACTTTGCCCCAACGAAGCAGTGAGGTTGTCAATCTCACTGGTTTTGCTGAACACAAAGAGGTTAAACATATGGTGTGGAAAACAGTAGGAAAACAGTATGAAAGCACTATGAAAGTAATAGGTGCTTTATCAGTATGAGGAAAAAGGGCCGGGGTCCACAGTTCACTAGTGGTGTCTCTCCGTGAAAGATAAATAACATGTGTGGTGAACAAATTACAGCTGGGAAATTGACAGAAATGAAGGTTGCACCGTAGTGCATATACAAGACATAAAGATTACTATGTGATTCATGCGGGCATTACAACAAAATACATAGACCGTCATCCAACTGCATCTATGTCTAATAATCCACCCTCTGAATATCATCCGAACAAACATTGGGTATTAAGTTGCAACCAACAGATTATCACCATAAGCAAAGTGTGTAATGTAAACAATGTAAACTAGGTAAACACCGGTTGTTTTCTCCCTAATGGCATCACATCCTCCATCTGTCACGTTTCTGTCACTCGAGCACAGATGCAAAGGAGGCATGAACCCACTATCGAGCATAAATACTCCCTCTTGGAGTTACTAGCATCTACTTGGCCAGAGCATCTACTAATAACAGAGAGCATGCAAGATCATAAATAACATATGCATGAAGATAACATGATAGATTGATAATCATAAGACATAGCATTCAACATTCATCAGATCCCAGCTAACACAACATGTAGCATTACATAAAGATAATCTTGATCATGTTAGACAGCTCACAAGATCTAAACATGAGGTACAAAGTGGAGAGAACAACCATCTAGCTACTGCTATGGACCCGTAGTCCAGGGATGAACTACTCAGGCATCACTTCGGAGCAGGGCATGGTGGTGTAGACCCCTCCGGTGATGAATTCCCCTCCTGGCAGGGTGCCAGGGAGAGCTCCAGAACCCTCCCGATCTCGAGATGACGATGACGGTGGCCTCGAGTTTTTTTTCGGGACGAAGTGGTATATATTTAGGGTTTACGTCTTGGGGGTATAAATAGGCGAAAGAGCAAAGGCGATGGAGGCCGGGGGGGCACACCACCCCATGGCACAGGCCAAGGGGGGACGCGACGCCCTATGGTGTGGGCCCCCTGAGGACCTCCTCCGGGTATCTTCGAGACTTCGTGGAACCTTCGGGAATTCTAAGACTTCTGGGCTTCGAATTTTCCAATTCCGAGAATATTTCCAGAGCAACTTTTCTGAAACTAAAAAGAGCAGAAAACAGGGAACTGGCTCTGTGGCATATTGTCAATAGGTTAGTCCGTAAAATCGATAAAAATGACATAAAGAGTATAGAAAACATGTGGGAAACAATAAGAAAATAACATGGAACATCAGAAATTAAGGATACGTTTATGACATATCAACATCCCCAAGCTTAGTTCCTACTCGTCCTCGAGTACGTAAACGATAAAAACACATAATTTCTGAGGTGACATGCTACCAACATAAACTTGATCATCAATAATGTAAAAGCATAAGTAAGATGAGATCATAGACCTTAAACACAAGCATGATAAATAGAACTTTAATAATAAAGCATAGCAATCACCTTGCATCATGAGAAGTAACACAAATAAAAGATCATGAATAACAGTGCATCGAAAGATATGCGTTTGTTTCAAGTATAGAGAAAACATGTCAAAGTGATATTTCGCTAGTCCTTAAAAGTGGGGCAAAACATAAATGCCAGAACACCTTCAAAGTTCATGAGGAAGAGTAGACCAAATAATTAGAGAACAAGCAATAACACATCATGAATCAATTAATAATGTTTCTGGGACAAATGCACATAAAACTCAGAATGGCAACTATGCTCTCTCAACCGTGCATAAAGTTAGAAGATGGAGACTCAACATAAAAGTAGAAAAAAGTCCCTTCGCAGAGGGAAGCATGTATCAACTCATGTGCTAGAGATTTTTATTTTATTGAACAGAGGTATTGAAAAAACTTGACACTCCTCCCAACCATCTTACACAAACCATGGCTAACCAGAATCCTCGGGTGCCTGCCAACAATCACCTACCGTGGAGGAGTGTCTATATTTTAAGAGAGGTGTATGATTATGTCACCGAATGGTAAACAGAAAATATAGTATGTCACAAGCCAACTAGACTTCACAAGAGAGGCTACCGTAGAAGGACACATCTGGGTAGAAGGTCATCCCTCTTTCTCTTTTGTTTACACAATTATGCTTTGACTGATAAATCAGGGGCAAAAATAGTGAAGAGAATTTGTGTTATTAATTTGGGGCTGGGCACCCCACTGCCAGCTCTTCTATCATTGATAAGCGGATAAAGCCACTAGTCCAGGGTGTGAAAGTCCAATCAATAAGTGAGATAAATATTCTCTATTTATGTCCTCATGAGCTAAAACAGGAGCACAAAACATAAGTAATTTTGAAAGTTTTAAAGGTAACACATGAGCAATTTACTTTGGAGTGGCGGTTAAATACCACATGTAGGTAGGTATGGTGGACACAATGGGAAAACTTTAGTTTTGGGGAGTTGGATGCACGAGTAGTGCTCATACTCAGTACATGTCGAGGCTAGCAAAAGACTGGGAGTGACAATTCAAGAGAGCGTACGAGCCATAATCATGCATAGCGACATAAACATCATTAATCAAAGCATAAGTGGTACCACAAGTTCAAAAACTAAATGATCATGGAGGATATTAGTGACTGGTTCATAGTCACAAACATGGTGTGAGCATGTGCCAAGTCAACCAAATAAAACATTCAAAGGAGAACACCACAAATTTATGCTTTGATATGACAAGAACAACTCATGATTCTTTCAATGGAACATTAAACACTCTCAGCTATTTGAGGATAATCATGCTAATAAATAACCACAAGGCTTTAGAACTAAAATAACATCTGGCATGATATGAAAAAGTCTAGCACAGTCTATACAAGCTTCTACTTGCACCGTTAAAAATTCTACCTTAAGCAGCAGTTTATTTTCCCAACAAGCACCATACAAAACATGCTTTAACAAAAACTCTCTAAATTCTACAGCAAGAAAACATGAGAGGACTCACATAACACTACTAAAACTAACAACTCTGCATAAGAGATGCAATGAAAACGAGAGCTAAACAGGAATTTTTGTAGCAACTAGAAGAAAAACTAAGAATACTAGCATAGCAAGTATTCAAACGAAAAAGCGGAGCGTGTCTCTCTCCCAAACAAAGTATGATAGGGTAAAACTATATTATTGAAGCAAGGAAAACAAAAGAAAAACAAACAGACGCTCCAAGTAAACTTCATATGATGTGACCGAATAAAAATATAGTCTCACGAGAAGTGACCGGATAGATTGTTGATGAAGAAGGGGATGCCTTGGGAATACCCAAGCTTAGATGCTTGAGTCTTCTAAAAATATGCTTATATGAACCACGGGGGCATCCCAAGCTTTGACCTTGCACTCTTCTTGATCACATATATCATTTCTCTTCTCTTGACCCTTGAAAGCTTCCTTCACACCACACTCAAACAGTAATTCGCATTAGCGGGTTAGTGCAGCAATTAAAAAATCTATTGCTTCTGTATGGCACAAGTGCTATTGATACTTTTAAATATTAGCTACAACCACTGATGTTTCGTGAAGCAAAGAAATCCACTTGACATCGCAAAAGAGCAAATGCAAGAAAAACGGCAGAATCTGTCAAAACCAGAATAGTCTGTAAAGTCGAATTTCTTAGAGGCACTTACGTTGCTCAGATCGAAAAACTTAAATAACTAAAAAGTTTCGTAATTATCCGAGGAATAAGCACAAGAAATTTCAGGTCATTTTGATTTTTCTATCATTTATACGACTTTTTTACGGTGGACGGCAGAAATCTGTTTCCTGCGCAGAAATCCGAAAACCAACTCCAACTCTCGTCAGAAACCTTACTTGGCACTACTAAAACATGAAAATAAAGTTACAAAGGAGTTTCTACAGAAGTAAACAACCCCTTGACTCAAATAAAATAGAGAAAAACAAAGCAAAAATAAAACCATGGGTTATCTCCCAAGAAGTGATTTTCTTTAACGCCTTTTAGCTAGGCCCAGAAAAGTGGAATCAAGTATTTTCAAGCGAAGAAGCATCCAAATTGTAACTTGTTAGAATAATGGAATAAAAATTCAACTTAATTCTATTTCTAGGAAAGTGTTCCATACCTTTCTTGAGTGGGAACTAAAATTTAATATACCCCTCTTTCATATCAATAACAGAACCAACAGTTCTAAGAAAGGTCTTCCTAAAACAATTGGACAAGAAGCATTGCATTCAATATTCAAGACAACAAAATCAACGGGGACAAGATTATTATTAACCATGATAATAACATCATCAACCCTCCCCAAAGGTTTCTTTCTAACATTATCAATAAGACGAACATCCAAATAACAAGGTTCCAATGGTGGTAAATCAAGAATATCATTGAGTTTCTTGGGCATAACAGAGATACTAGCACCAAGATCACATAGAGCATTGCAATCAAAATCATTCACTTTCATTTTAATAAGAGGTTACCAACCATCATCTAGCTTCCTAGGGATAGAGGCTTCACATCTTAATTCATCATCTCTAATTTGCATGAGAGCATTTGTAATATGTTTTGTGAAAGCCATATTCATAGCACTAGAATTAGGATAACTAGCAAGATTTTGCAAGAACTTAATAACTTCATTTATGTTGCAATTATCAAAGTCAAGATCTTGTTATCAAAGATAATGGGACCATTGTCTCCTCTATTCCTAAAAATTTCAGCACTTTTATCAGGAACATTTTTAGCAGTTTGAGGCAGTTTTGCATTTTTACTAGCAGAAGTGGGAGTGTTTCCGACACCAATTACTTTACCATTGATAGTAGAAGGTTTTCTAGAATGATAAGATTCAGTTTTACTAGTGGTGGTAATGGTACAAACATTACCTATATTATTCTTTCTAGCTATTTCATCTTCTTCTTTCCATCTAGCATGCAATTTAGCTAACATTATCATCAATTCGAATTTGGATAGCATTTAAAGTTTTAATTTAACATCATGAGGCATAACCTTTAGTTTCATAAAATCAACATCAAGAGCAAGGCTATCAACTTTAGAAGCAAGAACATCAGTTTTGCCAATTTTTTCCTCGACAGATTTATTAAAAGCAGTTTGTGTACTAATAAAAAATTTAAGCATGTTCTCAAGATCAGAGGGTACACTTTTACTGTTGTTGTAGGAATTACCATAAAAATTACTATAAGCATTGTTATTATTGGGAGTATATGACCTATAATTGTTGCTACCAAAAATTATTCCTATAAACATTCTTATTGAAATTATTATTTTTAATGAAGTTCACATCAACATGCTCTTCTTGAGCAACCAAAGAGGCTAAAGGAACATTATTTGGATCAATAGGAGCATGGCCATTCACAAGCATAGACATAATAGCATCAAGTCTTTCATTCAAAGAGGAGGTTTCTTCAACAAAATTTACCTTCTTACCAGTTGTAGCTCTCTCAGTGTGCCACTCGAAATAATTTACCATCATATCATCAAGAAGCTTTGTTGCTGCCCCCAAGGTCATGGACATAAAGGTTCCTCCAGCAGCTGAATCCAGAAGGTTTCTTGAAGAAAAATTCAGACCTGCATAAAAGGTTTGGATGATCATCCAAGTAGTCAGTCCATGAGTGGGACAATTCTTTACTAAAGATTTCATTCTTTCCCAAGCTTTAGCAACATGCTCATTATCAAGTTGCTTAAAATTCATAATGCTACTTCTTAAAGATATAATCTTAGCAGGAGGATAATATTTTCCAATGAAAGCATCTTTACACTTAGTCCAAGAATCAATACTATTTCTAGGCAAAGACAACAAGCATTCTTTAGCTCTTCCTCTCAAAGAGAAAGGAAACAATTTCAGTTTAATAATATATCCATCTACATATTTATATTTTTGCATCTCACATAGTTCAACAAAATTATTAAGATGGACAGCAGCATCATCAGTACTAACACCAGAAAATTGCTCTCTCATAACAAGGTTTAACAGGGCATGTTTTATCTCATAAAAATCAGCAGTAGGAGTAGGTAGAGAAATAGGTGTGCTAATGAAATCATTGTTGTTGGTGCTACTAAAGTCACACAACTTAGTGCTCTTAGGAGTAGTCATTTTAACAAGACTAAAAACATGAATAAAACTACAGCTAGAATAAGAACTAATTTTTTTGTGTTTTTTTATAAAGAGAAGCAAACAAGAAAAAACATAAACTAAGCAAAATTAAAAAAAGTCAAGAGATTGGAACTGAGAGACTCCCCTTTCAGAAATTCTCTTCCTCCCCGGCAACGGCGCCAGAAAATAGCTTTGATGGTGCAGGTCTTGCACTCATTGGGAAACCCCAAGAGGAAGGTATGATGAGCACAACAGCAATTTTCCCTCAGAAAGAAACCAAGGTTTAATTGACCAGTAGGAGGAAGGAGTAACTTCAGAAGGTTGAAGCAGCTGAGATGGCAGGGCGCACTACCAGTTCAGAAGCAACGTGGAACCTACAAAACACAATCAAAATACTTTGCCCCAACGAAGTAGTGAGGTTGTCAATCTCACCGGTTTTGCTGAACACAAAGAGGTTAAACGTATGGTGTGGAAAACAGTATGAAAGTAGTAACAGTAGTATGAAAGCAGTCTGAAAGCAGTAGGTGTTTTATCAGTATGAGGAAAAAGGACCGGGGTCCATAGTTCACTAGTGGTGTCTCTCCGTGACAGATAAATAACATGTGTGGTGAACAAATTACAGCTGGGCAATTGATATCAATGAAGGCTGCACCTTAGTGCATATGCAAGACATAAAGATTACTATGTGATTCATGAAGGCATTACAACAAAATACATAGACCGTCATCCAACTTCATCTATGTCTAATAATCCACCCTCCGAATATAATCCGAACAAACGTTGGGTATTAAGTTGCAAGCAACACATTATCTCCGTAAGCAAAGTGTGTAATGTAAAGAATGTAAACTAGGTAAACACCGTTGTTTTCTCCCTAATGGCAACAACACATCCTCCATCCTTCACGTTTCTGTCACTCGAGCACAGATGCAAAGGAGGCATGAACCCACTATCGAGCATAAATACTCCCTCTTGGAGTTACTAGCATCTACTTGGCCAGAGCATCTACTAATAACAGAGAGCATGCAAGATCATAAATAACATATGCATGAAGATAACATGATATATTGATAATCATAAGACATAACATTCAACATTCATCAGATCCCAGCAATCACAACATGTAGCATTACATAAAGATGATCTTGATCATGGTAGGCATCTCACAAGATTGAAACATGAGGTACAAAGTGGAGAGAACAACCATCTAGATACTGATATGGACCCGTAGTCCAGGGATGAACTACTCACGCATCACTTTGGAGGAGGGCATGGTGGTGTAGACCCCTCCGGTGATGAATTCCCCTCCCGGCAGGGTGTCGGGGAGAGCTCCAGAACCCTCCTAATCTCGGGATGACAATGAGGGCGGCCTCGGGTGTTTTTCGGGATGAAGTGGTATTTATTTAGGGTTTACGTCTCGGGGGTATAAATAGGCGAAAGAGCAAAGGCGGTGGAGGCCGGGGGGCCACACCACCCCATGGCGCGGCCTGGGGGCGCGCCGCCGTATGGTGTGGGCCCCCTGAGGCCCCCCTCCGGGTCTCTTCGGGACTCCATGGAACCTTCGGGAATTTTAAGACTTCCGGGCTTCGAATTTTCCAATTCCGAGATTATTTCCAGAACAACTTTTCTGAAACTAAAAAGAGCAGAAAACAGGGAACTGACTCTGTGGCATCTTGTCAATAGATTAGTCCGGAAAATCGATAAAAATGACATAAAGTGTATAACAAACATGTGGGAAACAATAACAAAACAACATGGAACATCAGAAATTAAGGATACGTTTATGACGTATCACTTTACTTTGTGTTCTCCCGATGGGAGTAGCCCCCTAACACTCGAAAGTGTTTTCTCGATGCAAACGTCGAGTGGCCTTCAGCTGTGTGACTCAAACTCTTGTATGATCTACGCTCTTTGCAGGTTGTTGATTCTGCCGAGGGATCATCGAGTGCTCCTTGATGGAGTGTAGACACACGCTAGTTGGGAGACCCCGAGCGCAAGTGTGAAGAGTGCAGCAGCAAGTTTTCCCTCAGAAAAGAAACCAAGGTTGAATCGACAAGTAGGAGGAAGAAGCACTTCTGAAGGTTGATGCATCTGAGATGGCAGGGCGCACTACCGATTCAGCAACAACGTGGAACCTACACAACACAATCAATTCACTTTGCCCCAACGTAGGAGTGAGGTTGTCAATCTCACCGGTTTTGCTGATAACAAAGAGGTTAAATGTATGGTGTGGAAAACAGTATGAGAACAATATGAAAACAGCAGTAGCAGTGTGAAAACGGTGGAACAGTAATTGCAGTGGTTGTATTATCAGTATGAGAAAATGGACCGGGATCCATAGTTCACTAGAGGTGTCTCTCTATAAAAGATAGCTAACATGGTGGTGAACAAATTACAGTTGGGCAATTGATAGATAATGAAACATGCATGACATAAAGATTACTATGAGATTCATGCGGGCATTACAACAAAATACATAGATCGTCATCCAACTGCATCTATGACTAATAATCCACCCTTCGAATATCATCCGAGCAAATGTTGGGTATTAAGTTGCAAGCAAATGATAATGGCAGTAAGCAAAGTGTGTAATGTAAACAAAGTAAACATCATTGTTTTCTCCCTAATGGCAACAACACATCCTCCATCTTTCACGTTTCTATCACTCGAGCACTGATGCAAAGGAGGCATGAACCCACTATCGAGCATAAATACTCCCTCTTGGAGTCACTAGCATCTACTTGTCCAGAGCATCTACTAACAACAGAGAGCATGCAATATCATAAATAACATACACATGATAGATTGATAATCAAAACACATAGCATTCAATAATCATCGGATCCTAGAAAACACAACATGTATCATTACAATAAGATGATCTCGATCATGTGAGGCAGCTCACGAGATCCTAACATGAGGCATAAAGTGGAGAGGACAATCATATAGCTACTGGTATGAACCCGTAGTCCAGGGATGAACTACTCACGCATCACTCTGGAGGCTGGCATGGTGGTGTAGACCCCTCGGTGACGATTTCCCCTCCCGGTAAGGTGCCGAGGAGAGCTCCAGAACCCTCCCGATCTCGGGTTGACGATGGCGGCGGCCTCGGGTGTTTTTCGGGGAAAAGTGGTATATTTTTAGGGTTGACGTATCGGGGGGAATAAATAGGCAAAAGGGCGATGGCGGTGGACGCCCGAGGGGCCCACACCTCCCTAGGCGCGGCCGAGGGGGGCGCGCCGCCCTATGGTGTGGCCCCCCTCCGGGCCTCTTCGGGACTTCGTGGAACCTTCGGGAATTCTAAGACTTCCGGGCTTCAAATTTTCCAATTCCGTGAATATTTCCAGAACAACTTTTCTAAAACTAAAAACAACATAAAACAGGGAACTGGCTCTATGGCATCTTGACAATAGGTTAGTCCCGGGAAATCGATAAAAATGACATAAAGTGTAAGGAAAACATGTAGCATGTGGCATGAAAACAACATGGAACATCAAAAATTGAGGATACGTTTATGACGTATCAACATCCCCAAGCTTAGTTCTTACTCGTCCTCGAGTAGGTAAACAATAAAAACACATAATTTCTTAGGTGACATGCTACCAACATAAACTTGATCATCTAATTTGTAAAAGCATAAGCATAGCTGAGATCATAGAACTTTAACACAAGCATGATAAATATAATTCTGACAATAAAACATACTAATCACCTTGCATCATGAAAAGTAATACAAACAAAAGTGAAGGGTACGTTGCATAGAAAACAAAAAATTTCCTACGCGCGATAAACCCGAATGTCCAAGATCTAATCTATGAGATGAAAGGCAACGGGGAGAAAGAGAGTCTTGAGATAACATACCCTCGAAGACTCAAAGTGGTACAAGATAAAATCTAGTTGTTGGCGTAGTCGTACTCACGCCGATCCCGAGCGAGAAGAAGTGCACCGAATCCGACGGTGCCTCCGTAATCGGTCACACGTTCAGCTCGATGAAGACTTCCGTTCCCTCGATCCAGTGGGTAACGGATGTAGAGGATCCCCGTGGAACTCCAGCAGCACGACGGCGTGGTGGTGGTGAAGAATCCCACGGTCAGGGCTTCGCCAAGCCGGAGACCATGGAATGGAGCATCGGGTGGAGGGAAAAGGGAGTGGGCAAGTGTGTGGAGAAGAGGGAGCTCTCACCCTCCTTTTATAGGGGAGGAGGAGGCAGCCCAAGGGGGGTGCGGCCAGCCATGGGTGCCCCCATCCTTCCTCTCTTCATGTGAGTGGAAGCCCCACTCACACACACTCATACTCCCTTAATTTTCCACTTAGAAAATCCAAAGGTTTTTCTTTAATAAATAAATAAAACATTTTTATTTCTTTATTTATATTTGTTAATTCCATTAATAAACATTTGCATGCAGCACCTCGAATCATTTGTTAATTATATTAATAACCATTCGATGAAAAACCCTTGAACTATTTCAATTTTCCCCCGAAACAATTTTTCGGAGCTTCCCAAAATATTCTTCGGTATTCTGTATCCTCTCTAACGCTTCATCGAATCCTTAAGTGTGTCACCCTACGGTTCGTGAATAATATAGACATGACCGAGACTCCTCTCCAATCAATAATCAACAGCGGGATCTAGAGATCCGTGATGACTCCTATATATTCAACGATGACTCTCGTGATCGTGTGAACCTTCCAATGTCGTAACGATTTCCCTTTGTCTCGCGATATTTTACTTGTCCGAGATCCGATCATCGGTATCCACCATACCTTGTCCGATCTCGTTATCCGACAAGTACTCTTTTCTTGTTCCCGTGATATAACATCCTTGTGATCATATCACGTGCTTGCAAGCGGTGTCAATGTGATATCACCGAGAGGGCCCTGAGTATATCTCTCCGTCATATTGGATGGACAAATCCCATTCTTAATCCATGAGCTTAAACTAACACTTTCCGAATACCTAATGCCACCTTTATAGTCACCCTGTTACTGTGTGACGTTTGATGTCATCAAAGTATTCTTTCGGTATTAGTGATTAACATGATCTCATGGTCTAAGGAACAATGTTACTCCGAATGTAAGACATAACAACAAAACTAAATGACTTGATCATATTGTTATACTTAGTTAGGGTCTAAGTTCATCACGTCATTCTCCTAATGACATGATCCCGTTATTAACAACATCCAATGTCTATGATCAGGAAACCTTGATCATCTGTTAATCAACGAGCTAGTTAAAAGAGAGGCTTCACTAGGAATGTTGGTTTGTTTATTAATCACACATGTATCAACGTTTCCGGTTAATACAATTCTAGCATGATAAATAAACATCTATCATAAACAAGGAATAACATAATAAACACTTTATTATTGCCTCTCGGGCATATTCCCTTCAGTGTCCCACTTTCACTAGGGGCAATAATCTATATTACATAGTGATGAATCTAACACCCATTGAGTTCTGGTGTTGATCATGTTTTTCCCTTGAGAGAGTTTTAGTCAACGGATCTGCCATATTCAGATCCGTATGTACTTTGCAAATCTTCACATCCACATCTGTGACATGCTCACGGATGGAGTGAAAATGACGCTTGATATGCTTGGAATTCTTGTGAGACCTTGGCTCCTTAGCATTGGCTATGGCACCATTGTTGTCACAATAGATAACCATTGGATCCAACACACTCGGAACCACGCCTAGTTCGGATATGAACTCCTTCATTCAAACCGCTTCCTGTGTTGCCTCTGAGGCAGCAACATATTCTGCTTCTGTTGATGATCTCGCCACCACGGATTGCTTGGAACTCCTCCAGCTTACAGCTCCTCCATTCATAACAAATACGTACCCGGGCTGAGACTTAGAGTCATCAGGATCAGTGTCAAAGCTAGCATCGACGTAACATCTTGCGACGAGCTCTTCTTCACCGCCATATATGAGAAACATATCCTTAGTTCTTCTCAAATACTTAAAGATATTCTTGACCGCCGTCCAGTGTTCCAAACCTGGATCGGATTGGTACCTACTAGTCAAACTAATAGCATGTGCCACATCCGGTCTTGTACATAGCATAGCATACATGATAGAACCTATGGCTGAAGCATATGGAATCTTATTCATTCTCTCTCTATCTTCTGTTGTAGCTGGACATTCAGTCTTACTCAACGTTTTGCCTTGCAACATAGGTAAGAACCCCTTCCTACTCTCTTCCATTCTGAACTTCTTCAGAATCTTGTCAAGGTATGTACTTTGCGAAAGTCCAATTAAGCGCCTTGATCTATCCCTGTAGATTTTGATGCCTAATATATAAGATGCTTCACCGAGGTCTTTCATCGAAAAACTACTGTTGAAATAACCTTTTACGCTTTTTAAAAGTTCTATATCATTTCCAATCAACAATATTTCATCCACATATAGTAAAAGAAATGCTACAGAGCTCCCACTCACTTTCTTGTAAATACAAGCTTCTCCTTATGTTTGGACAAATCCAAACCCTTTTATCACCTTATCAAAATGGAGGTTCCAACTCCGGGATGCTTGCTTCAGTCCATAAATGGAACGTTGAAGCTTGCACACCTTGTCAGCATCCTTAGGATCAACAAAACCTTTGGGTTGCATCATATACAACTCTTCCTCAATGTCACCATTAAGGAACGCCGTTTTGACATCCATCTGCGAGATTTCATAATCGAAAAATGCAGCAACTTCTAACATAATCCTAACTGACTTAAGCATCGCTACTGGTGAGAAAGTCTCATCATAGTCAACTCCTTGAATTTGTCGGAAACCTTTTGCGACAAGTCGAGCTTTATAGTTGGTCACATTACCATCAGCGTCAGTTTTCTTTTTAAAGATCCATTTGTTCTCAACGGCCTTGCGGTCATCGGGTAAGTCCACCAAAGTCCAAACTTGGTTTTCGTACATGGATCCTATTTCGGATTTCATGGCTTCAAACCATTTGTTGGAATCTGGGCTCATCATCGCTTCATCATATGTCGCAGGGTCATCACCTCCATCTACCATGAAGTTTAATATGGGATCTCCGTACAGTTCAGGAGTTGTACGTTCCCTAGTTGACCTACGAGGTGCGGTAGTTTCCTCTACTGGAGTTTTATGATCTTGATCATCAGCTCTCTCTTCAACTAACGGGGTCGGCACCGGAACAACTTCCTGCGCTGCGCTACTCGCCATTCCGAGAAGAGAAGGTTCAATAACCTCGTCGAGTTCTACCTTCCTACTATTCACACCTTTCGAGAGAAACTCCTTCTCCAAAAAGGATCCATTCTTGGCAACGAAAATCTTGCCTTCGGATCTGTGATAGAAGGTGTACCCTATTGTTTCTTTAGGGTATCCTATGAAGACGCATTTTTCCGCTCTGGGTTCAAGTTTATCATGTTGAAGCTTCTTCACATAAACATCGCATCCCCAAACTTTTAGAAATGACAGCTTAGGTTTGTTTCCAAACCATAATTCATACGGTGTCGTTTCACGGATTTAGATGGTGCCCTATTTAAAGTGAATGCAACGGTCTCTAATGCATAACCCCAAAATGATAGTGGAAAATCTGTAAGAGACATCATAGATCGAACCATATCCAATAAAGTACGATTACGACGTTCGGAAACACCATTACGCTGTGGTGTTCCGGCAGGTGTGAGTTGTGAAACTATTCCACATTGTTTCATATGCATGCCAAACTCGGAACTTAGATATTCACCTCCACGATCAGATCGTAGAAATTTAATCTTTCTGTTACGATGATTTTCAACTTCACACTGAAATTCTTTGAACTTTTCAAATGTCTCAGATTTGTGTTTCATTAAGTAAATATACCCATATCTACCCAAATCATCTCTGAAAGTAACAAAATAACAATATCCACCACGCGCCGATACACTCATTGGTCCACACACATCAGTATGTATGATTTCCAGTAAGTCTGTCGCCCGTTCCATGGTTCCAGAAAACGGGGTTCTAGTCATCTTGCCCATAAGGCATGGTTCACATGTTTCAAATGATTCATAATCAAGTGATTCTAAAAGTCCATCAGAATGGAGCTTCTTCATGCGTTTAACACCAATATGACCTAAGCGGCAAGGCCACATGTAAGTAGCAATATCATCATTTAACTTAATTCTTTTGGCATTCACATTATGAATATGTGTACCAATACTATCAAGATTCAAAAGAAATAAAACATTCTTCTCAGGTGCATGACCATAAAAGATATTATTCTATAAATCGAACAACCATTGTTCTCAGACTTCAAGGAATAACCATTCCGCATTAAGCAAGATCCAGAAACGATATTCATGCTTAATGCAGGCACCAAATAACAATTATTGAGGTTTATAACTAATCCCGATGGTATACGTAGAGGCAGCGTCCCGACGGCGATCACATCAACTCTTGATCCATTGTCGACGCGCATCGTCACCTCATCCTTTGCTAGTGGTCGCTTATTATGCAGCTCCTGTTTCGAGTTACATATGTGAGCAACCGAACCAGTATCAAATACCCAGGTGCTACTGCGAGTACTACTAAGGTACACATCAATAACAAGTATATCATATATACCTCTGTTCACTTTGCCAGACTTCTTATCTGCCAGATATTTGGGGCAATTGCGCTTCCAGTGGCTAGTACCCTTGCAATAAAAGCACTCAGTCTCAGGCTTAGGGCCATACTTGGTTTTCTTCTCAGGAGCAGCAACAGATTTGCCACCCTTCTTTAAGTTTACCCTTGGCTTGCCTTTCTTGAAACTAGTGGTCTTATTGATCATCAACACTTGATGTTCTTTCTTGATCTCCACTTCAGCAGTTTTAAGCATCGAGAGAATCTCAGGAAGAGACTTCTTCATGCCTTGCATATTATAGTTCATCACGAAGTTCTTGTAACTAGGTGGTAGAGATTGGAGAACACGATGTATCCCTAGCTCATTGGGAATCGTTATTCCCAAGGCTATGAGCTTATCAGCGTACGCAGACATCTTGAGTACGTGCTCACTAACGGAGCTGTTCTCTTCCATCATGCAGCTAAAGAACTTTTCTGAAGCGTCATAACTCTCAACTGCGGCATGGGTATCGAAAATCATTTTCAATTCTCCCATCGTAACAAAAGCAGTGTTGTTCTCGAAATGTTTTCGCAGCTCTGGCTCTAATCCATAGAGGATGCCGCAATGAACTATACCGTGGTCTTCTTGTTGAGTCAGATAAACATTTTTATCTTCATCAGAAGCATCATCAGCGGGCTGGTCACCTAGCGGTGCATCAAGCACATAGAGCTTCTTGCAAGCGGTGAGGAGAATCCTCAGGTTAAGTGCCCAATTGGTAAAGTTGCTTCCATTGTTCGCTAGTTTTTCTCTCTCCATGAACATATTGAAATTGAAGGTGGGTGGTGCCATGATATACAACATATTTGCAAAGACTATTTAGACTATGTTTATGATAAATTAAGTTCAAGTTAATTCTAAAATTATCCCATGAACTCCCACTCAAAAACAACATCCCTCTTAGTCGTCTTTAGTGATTACACGAACCAAATTCACTACACCGAAACCGATCATCACATGAGACGATGTAGTTGCAAAGGCAAACATCAACATGTTCATCATATCATCCATATGACTCATGCTTTACCTTTCGGTTACGTGTTCCGAGGCCATGTCTGTACATGCTAGGCTCGCCAAGTAGAACCGTAGTATTGTGTGTGTTTCAAGGCCATGTCTGTACATGCTAGGCTTGAAAACACCCGTTGTATGCGAACGTGGAGTCTATCACACCCGATCATCACGTGGTGTCTCGAAACGAAGAACTTTCTTAACGGTGCATACTTAAGGAAGAACACATTATTATCTTGATATTAAGTGAGAGGGATCATCTTATAATTCTACCGTCGCGATTTTAGCAAAATAAGATGCATAAAAGGATAAACATCACATGCATGGATAATGTGATATGATATGGTCCTTCTTGCACTTGATCTCCATCTTGTGCATCATGGTATGATCTCCATCATTCCACCGGCGTGGCACCAAGGTTCATGGCACCTCCATCTTGATTGTCCATTACAACATATCACATGGATATGATATAAAACACGCAGACCATAAAAATAAGACAACCATATGGCTCTAGCCGGTATGTCAATAATTTACAAAAGATATCATCTAATACATAACGTTTGTAACATTGACCATATCACATCACACGCCCTGCAAAAACAAATTAGACGCCTCTAATTTATTTTTGCATATTTTACGTGGCTTGGGCTTACGAGGATAGAACCGTTTATTCCTACGTACAAGAGCCACAACGTTGATAAAATATATTTTTAACAACCCTTCGTATATTAGATCTTAACTATAGTAGGAGAAACCGACACCCGCAAGCCACTTATGCAATACAAGTTGCATGTCAGTTGTGGAACAAGTCTCATGTACGTGGACATGTATAGTTAGTCCGGGCCGCTTCATCCCACTATGCCACTAAGATCATAAAATACTCAAGGAGGCAATAACATGATCATCAACGCCCACATACACCTATGTTTTCTACCTGTACAAATCATTTACGCATAGATTTGGCTCTGATACCACTGAAGGGTACGTTGCATAGAAAACAAAAAATTTCCTACGCGCGATAAACCCGAGTGGCCAAGATCTAATCTATGAGATGAAAGGCAACGGGGATAAAGAGAGTCTTGAGATAACATACCCTCGAAGACTCAAAGTAGTACGAGATAAAATCTCGTTGTTGGCGTAGTCGTACTCACGCCGATCCCGAGCGAGAAGAAGTGCACCGCAATCCGGCGGTGCCTCCGTAGTTGGTCACACGTTCAGCTCGATGAAGACTTCCGTTCCCTCGATCCAGCGGGTAGCGGAAGTAGAGGATCCCCGTGGAACTCCAGCAGCACGACGGCGTGATGGTGGTGAAGAATCCCACGGTCAGGGCTTCGCCAAGCCGGAGACCATGGAATGGAGCAGCGGGTGGAGGGAAAAGGGAGTAGGCAAGTGTGTGGAGAAGAGGGAGATATCACCCTCCTTTTATAGGGGAGGGGGAGGCATCCCAAGGGGGGGGGTGCGGCCAGACATGGGTGCCCCCACCCCTTCCTCTCTTCATGTGAGTGGAAGCCCCACTCACACCCACTCATACTCCCTTAATTTTCCACTTAGAAAATCCAAAGGTTTTTCTTTAATAAATAAATAAAACATTTTTATTTCTTTATTTATATTTGTTAATTCCATTAACAATCATTTGCATGTAGCACCTCTAATCTTTTGTTAATTCTATTAACAACCATTCGATGAAAAACCCCTTGAACTATTTAAATTTTTCGGAGCTGCCCAAAATATTCTTCGGTACTCTCTAACGCTTCATCGAATCCTTAAGTGTGTCACCCTACGGTTCGCGAATAATATAGACATGACCGAGACTCCTCTCCGATCAATAATCAACAGCGGGATCTGGAGATCCGTGATGACTCCTATATATTCAACGATGACTCTCGTGATCGTGTGAACCTTCCAACGTTGTAACGATTTCACTTTGTCTCGCGATATTTTAATTGTCCGAGGTCCGATCATCGGTATCCACCATACCTTGTTCGATCTCGTTATCCGACAAGTACTCTTTTCTCGTTCCCGTGATATAACATCCTTGTGATCATATCACGTGCTTGCAAGCGGTGTCAATGTGATATCACCGAGAGGGCCCTGAGTATATCTCTCCGTCATATTGGATGGACAAATCCCATTCTTGATCCATGAGCTTCAACGAACACTTTCCGAATACCTAATGCCACCTTTATATTCACCCTATTACGGTGTGACGTTTGATGTCATCAAAGTATTCTTTCGGTATTAGTGATTAACATGATCTCATGGTCTAAGGAACAATGTTACTCCGAATGTAAGACATAACAACAAAACTAAATGACTTGATCGTATTGTTATACTTAGTTAGGGTCTAAGTTCATCACGTCATTCTCCTAATGACATGATTCCGTTATTAACAACATCCAATGTCTATGATCAGGAAAACTTGATCATCTGTTAATCAACGAGCTAGTTAAAAGAGAGGCTTCACTAGGAACGTTGGTTTGTTTATTAATCACACATGTATCAACGTTTCCGGTTAATACAATTCTAGCATGAGAAATAAACATCTATCATAAACAAGGAATAACGTAATAAACACTTTATTATTGCCTCTCGAGCATATTCCCTTCAAAAAGATCATGAATAATAATGCACTCGAAAGTTATAGTTTGTTTCAAGCATAGAGATAACATAACAAAGTGCTATTTCGCTTGTCCTTAAGAGTGGGGAAAAACATAAATGCCAGGACACCTTCAAAGTTTAAGAGGAATACTAGAACAAATAATTTGAGAACAAACAATAACAAAACATGAATCAATTAATAATATTTTTTGGGACAAATGCACATTAAATTCAGAATGGCAACCATGCTCTCTCGACTGTGCATAAAGTTAGAAGATGGAGACTCAACATAAAAGTTAAAAAAAAGGCCCTTCGCAGAGGGGAGCAGGGATCACTCATGTGCTAGAGCTTTTATTTTCTTAAACAGAGGCATTGAAAACATTTTTAAGAGAGGTGTATTCTTATGTCAACGAATAGTAAACAGAAAATACAGTACGTCACAATCCAACTAGACTTCACAAGAGAGGATCCCATAGAAGGACGCATCTAGGTAGAAGGTCATCCCTCTTTCTCTTTTGTTTACACAATTATGCTTTGACTGATAAATCAGGGGGGAATAGTGAAGAGAATTTGTTGTATTAATTTGTGGCTGGGCACCCCGCTGCCAGCTCTTCTATCAATTGGATAAGCGGATGAAGCCACTAGTACAGGGTGTGAAAGTCCAATCAACAAGGGAGTAAAGATTCTCTATTTATGTCCTCATGAGCTAAAAGAGGAGCACAAAACAAGAGTAATTTTGAAGGTTTCAAAGGTAACACATGAGCAATTTACTTTGGAGTGGCAGTTAAATACCACATGTCGGTAGGTATGGTGGACACATTTGGCAAACTTTGGTTTTGGGGAGTTAGATGCACGAGTAGAGCTCATACTAAGTACAGGTGGAGGCTAGCAAAAGACTGGGACGACAAATCAAGAGAGCAATAATGGCCATAATCATGCATAGCGACAAAAACATCATTAATGAAAGAATAAGTGGTACTATAAGTTCAAAAGGTTTTTAGGTTGGTGATTTTCATTCATCAGACTTCATAACATTCTTAAAAAAAGGTTTTTAGGTTGGTAATATTAATTAATCGCACTTGATAACATTCTTAAAAGTTTTTTAGGTTGGAAATTTGCACACATCCCGGTTGATAACATTCGTAAAAGGTTTTTAGGTTGGTGATTTCCATTCATCACACTTGATAACATTCTTAAAAAGTTGTTAGGTTGATAATTTTCATACATCCTAGTTGATAACATTGTTAAATGATTTTTAGTTTGGTACTTTTCATACATCACCCTTGACAAAACATTTGTCCTTTGCGAGCAGGTGTGGTGCAATGCAACTCTACGAGGGTGTTTGGTTGGGCTGTGGCTTTTGCGAGCAGTGAAACCGTTTGGCAAACTGACTCTCAGCTGTCAGTTGTTAGTGGTGAAAAAGTCTGTAATGTCTTTAAGATGCTGAGAGTCTGTTTTTATAATCAATTACCAATACCGGCCTAATAATTTCTGTACCAACGACCACTTTTGTCGTCATTTAAAATTAATTTCCATGGTCACTATGGGCAGATTACCTGCCATTTTTTTATATGTAAGGACCAGTTTTATTATCTTTACCAACCAGTTTTAATATTTCCATGGACTTGAAAATGATCACTCAAGAAAATTATTTCGGTAGTCACTAAAGAAACTTTGAAAATTTATTTCCATGGTCACTAATTAAATTTGATTTGTTTCCATGATCACTAAAGAAAAGGAGTCCGGTCACTAAAGAAAAGGAGTCCGGTCAGGAGCATGCTTCACTGCCAATAATTTTTGCATCGAGGAGTTGCTTGTGAGGAGAAGCATCAACCGGCCAATAGAGCTGAGAGAGCAGCGGGCGTGGCCAGCCAGTCCGGGTCAAGAGATAAGGGACTTCGCCGGAGGAGCAGGTCAGATGGCCGCCGGAAGTACTCTAGGTCGAGAGAGTAGGGCGGTAGGCCAGAGGAGCAGATCCGGTCACCGGCTGTAGGAGTCCAGGAGATGTATCGTGGGGGGGGGGGGGGAGGTACCGGGGGATGAGGTGGATTTTGGGGAACCGAGATACCAGGGAATATGCGGAGGCTGATTCGGACGACGACGGCCAGCTTCGGCCGACCGGCCCCGGAGGGGACGAAAAGGTGAGCGGCGCCAGGGTTGGGGGCTTGGAGCCACAGAGCTGGGTCAGAGAAATGAGCTACGGGGTGAAAAATTGGTTCGTTTCCACCGGAGACTTGGGTAATATATTCGGTGGCAATTTGTCCGTAATTTTCAGCAAGTGGCGGACCGTGGAAAAATTGGAGGGCGGGCACACTTCAAAAAATAAAAGTTGCGCATCGATAGTTGCCAGATAAACTTTATAAATAACGGAAATCATT
Organism: Alopecurus myosuroides; assembly: GCA_028641055.1. Taxonomy (NCBI): domain Eukaryota; kingdom Viridiplantae; phylum Streptophyta; class Magnoliopsida; order Poales; family Poaceae; genus Alopecurus; species Alopecurus myosuroides. The sequence continues at coordinate 136,246,771 of CM054058.1, forward strand.
TGTTGCTCCCGAACTCAAGCGATAGTGTGATACAACTTTTTAAATGAATCAAAATTTTCATTTTTTCCCTAAAAATTCTAGAAAAACGGATACAACTATAAATATGTCCACTGTGTGTATAACCATATGTGCATTGAAATATATTTTCATATGTGGCATGAACAAAAAACAATTGTTTGGAAAAAAGTTATTGGTTGGCTTCTCAAAGGCACCATTTTGTGTTTTTTTTGTAGCTTATAAAGTTATAATAGAACATATTATTTAGCAAAACTCTACAAATATACTGATAACATGTATATATACACCTAACAACGTAGCTCATTGATTTTGAAAGCTAATAAAGAGAATATATGAGTGGGGTCAAAAAAAAAAAGATAATGTCACGACAAAGAGAATAGATGGCAGCAGCGAGCCAGCACCAGCTAACGCGCGCGGCTGCTCTGACTTCTGACCGCGTCAGCAGCGAGCCAACAGCGAGCGCTCGCGCTCTCGACGCATAGTGATTTCGGCTATAAAATTGCTAAGTAAGAAATTAGGGAAGTAAAAATGATTATCTTGACAGGTTAATTGGCGATGAGACAGTGATTCAAATCAGTCGCAGCGCTGACTGCCAGCTGCTGGAGCTCCTGCCGGCTGCGGCGACACCCTGGCTGTTCCTCCGGCCGACGGCGGCGGCGAGCCGCTGCTGTGACTCCTCTATTCCGCCATTACCTAAGGTTCCTCAACTCGTTATCTATTCAAACTGCTAAACCTATCAAAGAACCGTCACGACCATGGCTTACGTCGAGAAGAACCAGACTGGAAAGCAGTATACAGGGAAAGGGGCAGAGCGTGTTGGTGGACTGGGCAACGGATGCGTAAGAGTCGATTATTTTTTTGCAAGAAACCTGGGCGGGCCACGGCCCGGTTCGGCCCAAGCTCCGCCAGTGTGAGCAAACAACAATTCGTTCACGTACGCACACGAAGCCTTTTCCCGCGCGCGAACCCAAATTCCATCCCAGCGAGAAAGGGCAAAGGAGACGCTGGCAAAGCGGAGCGAAACATTCTGCCTCCTGATTGGCCCGCGAACCCCACCCACGGATCGTGCCCCCTTAAGCCGATCCCAACCGCTCGCTGCTCCGAGATCCGACGGCGCCGACGTCGCATCACGCGGATCGACCCCCCGTCCCGCTCCCTCCCCGTGGTATAAATGCTCCGCCCACCCAGCCTCCTCGACCCACCAACTCAAAGCAATCACCACCACCAGCAGCGCGCTCCATTTCCATCCACCCGCCGCCACCGCATCTTGAGCACTGCGCCGGAGAGTAAAAGATGGCCGGAAGGAAGGGAGGCGAGAGGAAGAAGGCGGTGACCCGCTCCGTCAAGGCCGGGCTCCAGTTCCCCGTGGGACGCATCGGGCGCTTCCTCAAGAAGGGCCGATACGCCCAGCGCGTCGGCTCCGGCGCCCCTGTCTACCTCGCCGCCGTCCTCGAGTACCTCGCCGCCGAGGTCCTGGAGCTCGCCGGTAACGCGGCCAAGGACAACAAGAAGTCCCGCATCGTGCCCCGCCACCTGCTGCTTGCTATCCGCAACGACCAGGAGCTCGGCAAGCTGCTCGCGGGAGTCACCATCGCCCACGGCGGCGTCCTCCCTAACATCCAGTCCGTTCTCCTCCCCAAGAAGACTGCCCAGAAGGCCGAGAAGGAAGCCAGCAAGTCGCCCAAGAAGAAGAAGGTTGCCGGCAAGACCCCCAAGAAGGGTGCCGCCACCGAGGCGTAGATTGTGGAGTCGTTTCGCTCAGATTAGATTTGGAAGTGTGGAAATGTGTTTGCGGTTAGAGTGGTATGTAATCCTGGTTCAGAATGCAACATCTGGTTGCGTCTGTCCCCAGTTTGTTGTTAATGGAAGCTGAGATCTGAATCTGCACCGTGTCCTATGAAATTTCTTAGGTTTCTACGTTCTTTCTGTTGGATCTTGAGGGCGTTCTTTGGTTATCTAGGTTCGGCGTGGTTCGAATCGCAATCTTCATTTGGGGATTATTTTCTAGGGTTTCCAGATGATGTTCAAACGGGGAAGCAGATTGGCGCCTCATGCTGCGCTTCCGATTGGGAGGCTGCTGAATCGAAGCGCAGCTGTCTCCTCATGTTCCAAACTGTTCGGAGTTACGATTTTGCACATCTCTTGTTCACTTTCTGTTCAAATTGCTTGACGATAGAACCCGAATCTCGTCTCTATTCGATGGGTTTCGTGAACTATCCTGCTTGCTGACTGAAATCGCAGTGCATCACTGTTGAAATTGGGGCAAACATCGCCTTCTATGCTAGACTGAACAATGATATGGTTCAGCATTTTGTTGATGCCCTGCTATCTATTCCACCGAAAGTTGAGTTTCAGGTCTACTAGGACACCAATGACATTGCTCTCAAGGATGAATCTGTGTATTTTAATGCTAGACTGAACATATTGATGTGGTTCAGGATGTTTCTGATCCCTGTTATTTTTTTCCACTGAAACTTGTGTTGCAGATCTGTCCTATAACACCAACGAGATTGCTCTCTAGCAACGAAAAAAATAGCGTGCTATCCAAAATAGCGTGGCCCTTCTCGAGAGGCTATAAAAGATATAGCGGGATATAGCGAAGTTACATTTAAAATAGCGTGATCAAAAAAATGGTGCAAAATAACCCAAATATTAAAGATTTTAGGCTAATCAACACTAAAAAATTTGTCCAAAAGCAATGCATGCATAACGAGGTAACCATTTCAAATGTCAAGGCCAAGTCCATGGCACAAATACAAATACGAGGTGAGATGCTCTCTAGGATGCATTCTCTCAGCATGGCTATGTTGTTGAAGGTAATCCACCATTATTTTCTTAATCTTCTTGGTGGTTGATCTGTGATTTTTGTTGAATAGAAACTTTATTTCGACAGTGAATGCCATATGCCACCCGGTGACGGGGAGATCCAAAGGACACGGCTTCGTCAAGTTCTCTTTGGAAAACAAAGCAGCCGCAGCATTGGAGAGGATGTGCGACGAGGTGAACTGTGCCTTGTACATCTGTTGTCAAGCTCTTGCAGGATCATTGGAAGCGCTGCTTGCACTTCTTATTACCCTTTTTGCTAGCACAGCCTTGCTATATGAATATGATGGCTATTGTTTAATTCTCAGGTGCTTGATGGTAGGAAAATACGGGTGCACTATGCAAACCGTGGATGATCTGCTCCTGCTGATGATGGCATGAGTAATTAAGGTGCTTATCTGATATCATTTCTCGTGACCTCTGGTGTTAAATCTTGTCTTATGTACATTAAAAAGAATCTTTGATGTTTAACAGTTCATGTGCTGACCATAAAACTTGAATGTGCCATCAGGTCTCTGGAAAATATGTGTGCATCCAGTAGTCAGTACTCAGTGGTGTATTATGTATGCCGCACCATGCGTTACTTATTGTGCTGGCTCTGTAAATTAGGGTGTACTTTTGAAAAATTTATTTACCAGACAGTAGTAAATTGAGCTTAATTTGGGCAATTTTACCTATGCCCGGTCATTAGAGGCCTCTTGACTTTTCTCTTCCCTATTTTGGATTTGTTTTTTTTGTGCGTAATCGTAATTATAGAAATTATCTTGTTGCGATCCTATGAATCAGTTCAATTAAAACCTTAGATTCATACTAGAACCACGATGATTGAGTCTCAAGCTAAACAAAAGGCAAAGGTTCTTCGAATAAGAACCACTTGATAATCATTTAGTGAATCAGTGTAACGATTCGACAAAACAGTAGAGTTACTTTTCTTCAAGCACGCATGAATAAGTAGATATTCACAATGGGAAAAATATATTTTGGTATGAGTTATCTCATATATAACTCAACCAGCCAATCATATAACACAAGGGAGCTGGAAAAAGGCATCTGTATTTGTCCTAGTGCTCCCAAGGCTTTAAAATTTAGATGAGCTGTAGCTCAACTAGAGTAACACAGAACAGGAAACACACTTATAATGTTATTTAACCACATTTTTCGTTGGCATCATGAAGCAAGTGACAACACACCGGAGCATCAAGCAGCATCCTACTTGCTTTACATAACGACTTCTGTAAAATAATGGTTGCACGTCTGCGTAATTCATATTACTTAAGTTAAAAATTGCCACGGAACGCTGATGGGCCTCACAGTAATTCTAGGCAGGAAGTCAGTTGTCCTCCTTATTCGTTATTCTCATCGTATGGTTTCCCTAATTAAAGAAACCACTTAATCTAAGATAGTGCCACTTCTGATACACAAGTTAACTGGTCAGAATTGTTGAGATGAGTATGGTCTTTCTTTGATATCATTTTTGGTGCTCAGAGTCTGTTTGTTAAATGAAGTGCTAACCACGTCCTTTGGATTTCTTTCATTTGCATCTGCACAACACATAGTTTAAGTCCAATTTATACTTCTTCACCAATAGCCTAGTTTCGGGTTTTTTGGCTTGGCAATGCCTATAGCACCTGATTGTTGGTAACTGAAAAAAACAGAGGAGCACATGATCGCTCAGCTAATTTTTTTTCCTCTACCACACAGAATTATTAGCGAAGTTTGTTTCAGGTTCTAGGTCAATGTTAGCTCTGGGTTGGAACAATCTTTTTTGACCAATTTTATGAAAAAATCGATGCCATGATCTTAACAAGCTTCAGAATGGCAATTGGCATCAAGTCCCTGAGAAAACACCCATCCATCCACAAGTGAATTATGTATGGTGCAGCAAAGCACTGTCAGACCATAACTATTCATTTGAAGCATTGCATATTTAAGTAGTTTACTCAGCCAGCGAAACATAAAGCACACCATGAGGATTTAGATGAGCTCTATGTAGCTCAACTAGTATAGGAGTAACACAGAACAGGGACAAGAATGTGTACACTGCGATTTCTCCACCTTTTCCATAATAAGTTTTATCTGTCGCTGGAAAAGAACCGAGGTGGTACAACTCGGTAGTATAAGCAATTTTTTTCTGGAAAAGAACCGAGGTGGTACAACTCGGTACTTCTGAAGGAAGTCAGTAACCTCATTTAGTTCCATTCTTATTGTCTGATTTTCCCAGTTAAAGAGAAGATGCACACAATGCTAACCGGTCAGAGAACTCTGAAATCGAAGAGCTAGAGTAAGTAGGCGTCTGTCCTAATAATTCGCACACCAGGTATCACTTCCTCCAGATCTTGTAATCTATGGGCTGATCCAATGCCGACGTAATCTGAAACAACTGCGCATCGGAGCTACTGGTCAGTAATATACTGAGACACGTGCAATGAAAAGCTACAGGCTCTTTTGGCTCATATTTATTCTGCACGAATGCAATTAAGCAGAAGAAACACATCGATGAAAGGATCAGTCGGTTTTCAGCTAATCGACAGAAATGAGCTCCTTGCAATTATTGAATGCCTGTGGCAGACACTAGATAAGCGCCGCCTTCTCTAACAGGCTCCGCTGTCTTTTGTTTTCTCATTCCCCTTAACAAACTGCCAAAAAACATGGAATTGGAACGAAAAAGTGTGTCCCACTAGTCGCAGTCAAGGCTCCAACTAGTCCTTTATATGGTCCATGGCAGTTTGGATGTGGAAATCGCTGACCGGATTGGTTGATTCCACATACTGTCATGTTGGTTAGATATAGATCGAGTTTTTTCAGAGTCAGCACCCAGCTTTTAGTCTGCTTCCTAGGTTGGAGTAAATTATAGATTTGTGTGAATGAATGATGATGATCTATGCCATGCCCAAGCTGATTTTAGACATTTGGTTCAGTTTATGCATATCGACCTGCTTTGCTAGGCATTTGTTGTGAGTTGTGACTGCTGTTTGCGCACTGACTCTGCCACTGAATCCTCATAAGATATTTTTATTATAGTAGTAACATTATACCGTAGCAGAACCAATTTGTAATTATTATTTGTTCTATGTAATTGTTGATGAACCTTATCTTTTCTGTGAATATACCTGACTGAGTGAAAAAAGTCTACATCTATTTGATCCTCCCCCAAAAAGAACCTACAACTAAAACCCCTGTGTAACTAACAAGTGCAGTTTTTGTCTGCATCCATCCTGTAATTTGGATGTACATATTGATGTTACTTTTTGAACCCATGATACCAACATGTGGAGTAGTGGCAGTCTACCACGGTGACACCGACACATAATTTCTTTTCCGAGATTTGCAGAAAGCACTTGCAGGTTTGAGAAGAATTGATTTGGATGGGTTGCGATGGCGTGTGTTTGACGCAAAGGGCCAGGTCAGGATTCTTTTGCGTATTAGTTCGTGAGGATTTTTACTCATGGGAAATGGTTATGCAGTAAGCTATTTTGCATATGCGTGTCAGGTGCTTGGACGGTTGGCATCCCAAATAGCTACCGTGCTTCAGGGCAAGGACAAGCCGACCTACGCACCTCATGTGGAAAACGGAGACATGTGCATTGTAGTCAATGCGAAAGATATCAGCGTCACAGGAAGGAAGATGACTAATAAAATTTACTACTGGCACACAGGGTTAGTAATTCTACTAGCACATACTGTTGAATGCCTTGTGCCTTGTTTGGTACTGTATCATTGTTAATTTTCTCCTGTTATGTGCGTTTTCTCCAAATAGGTATATTGGTCATCTGAAGGAGAGAAGGCTCAAAGACCAGATGGCAAAAGACCCAACTGAAGTGATTCACAAAGCTGTCACGCGCATGCTTCCCCGCAATCGGCTGCGTGATGTAAGTAAAACTTCATTTCTTGTCTGTTTCTAGCATTGGTCATAGGATCACTCGTTTTCTGATTGAAGACTTGATACTTGCCTTATTTGCCACCTGCATACTCGGTAATTTAGAGTTCATGTTGAAGCTTCTGTGATTCTATGCATTTACTGTCGCAACGACAATTACCTTTCTATAGACCAAGCACTTTTATCATGCCCCAGTTAATTGGTGATTACACTGTTTGTTATTATTCCCTAAGCCATGAGATACCAGTTTTTATAGGCAAAACCTACTAGAGAAGTTTCATACGTACTATGCAACTCATGGTTTGTTTAATAAGTTCGTGCGATGGACTTCCATACCATAATATCCCTTCCATCCTTTCTTTTGTGTAGTTACTAGCTTTATTTGCTACCTGCATACTTGGTAATTTAGATTACTGTATGCATGTCCGCCCTGAAGCTTGTACACCAATACGTATTAGTTAACTATCATAGTGACAATTACCATTTTATGGACTGAGCACTTTTTATCATGCACCAAATAACTGCTTATCATGCTTATCTTATTATTCCCCAAGCCGTCAGATACCAATCTACATAAGCAAAAGCCGCAAAAGGAGTTTATGTCCTATGTCTTGCTTAATTTGGTGTGATGAATTTCCATACCAAAATATCCCTTTCCATCATTTTGTTGTGTAGTTACACATAGTTTGTATTTCATGGTCAGTGAATTGATGACATGCCATGGTCTATGCTTGTTACATGTTTTTGACATCTGTTGTTTGATAGTATTATCTGAGAAATGAAGTCAAGTTGCTCCTCCCCTAGTCTAGGTTTGGCTTGGTTTGTGCTGTACGGCGGGGTGTTGGTCCTTTCTTGGACTTGTACATAAACTCTCTTTTTCTATCAATGCATCGAAGCGCAAGGCTTTTGCGTTTTCGCGAAAAAGAAATGAAGTCATGTTTTCGTTTGCTAACTCAGGTAAAATCAAGTACTTGGTTTGAAAGGCATATTCTTTCCATTTGTCCCCTTCTCAAACTGCCACTGAACACCAGCTAGTTCATGACGGTATCCTCGTCTAACATCTAGTATTTTGATGATTCTCCAGTTTAGGATGTTCGCCGAGGGCAAGCACCCGTTCCACGACTGGCCCATCGAGTCTTTTGTCATGCCGCTACGCAAGGTGCGCGAGATGCGTCCCCGGGCAAGGCGCGCTCTGGTGAGGGCACAGAAGAAAGAGCAGGAAAGGGACGCAAAGGCGCAGGGCAAAGCCGAGGCGGGAGCTAAGAATACCAAGGCTGCGGTCGCCGCATAGGCACCTTCAGGTGTCGTGTGCCTGTTGACTTGGGAGAACGAAGATGATATGCATTGGTACGAATCCATCTCTGAATGGTCTGTGTACCCTTTGCTGCTGCTGCCGTTGATGTAATTTTTGCTGTTGCTGCACCAGGTGGGCTGGGTGTGACCAGCCTGACGGTGGAGGCAATTACCGTCCACCAGAAAGGTGTCGATATCACCGGTGGAGCTATTTTCTGCAGAAATAAACGGTGGTTGCCGTCCATGGTGATGGTCAGAATCTGATCTGAGTTTAAGCAACCACCACATATTTTACGTTTAACTGGAGCATTCCACAAAGGTTGTGTAACTGAGGCTTTGAGCCTTTGACCTTGACCACTCGCATTTCCCTTATGTATACTCGGCAGAGCTAGACTAATTTATGCGTGCATGTTTTTCTATCTGAAGATTCATATTTCAAGCGCACATATCGGTCTGGAACTTTTTAGTAGGAGTAGTAAATTTTGCCTCCTGTTCACTCCGTGGAAATTATGTTGTACTCAAGTGGATAACAGACTTGTTTTCTTGAGTTCCTGTTACGTAAAGCCTGTGTAGGCTGCCTTTGCTGTTTTGCCAGGGCTTAATAGCAGTAACATTTAGATAATTTAGCTGTCGGATGTGAAAATCGTTAACAAAGAAGAAGGCAAATTTTGTGTCTAAACTAAATTTATAATACTCCCTCCGACCATTTTTATAAGACACACTTCTTAACATTTCAATAGCAAGAAGTGTGCCTTATAGAAGTGGACGGAGGGAGTAATGATGATGACGAGGAGCAATCATTTTGGGACGTTAGTTTCGCTTTTTCCTCCTTTTTGGTGTCTCGATGCAAAAGGGGGAGAATGTGCTCTATCTAAGATATCATGATTTGCATGAGTGGGACACAAGGTTGCATGTCTGCGTTTGCTCTTATAAGTTTGTGTTCCCTTTATCTTCGTTCGAACCTTCCGTTTAGTTTTCATGAACTATTTATGTTGTGAACTATTCACATCTCATGCACCGCGCGGTATAAGTAATATTGCTTAAAGACTATGTTGAGAAAATCATTGTAACATCACATGCTAATATTCTTGATCTCCAAAATATAGGGAGAGCATCAATCCTTGTGGGAGTATTGTGCATTCAAAAGCAAGATTAAATTAATGCTCACATCAATGGGGAGCTCGTCTATATTTTAGTCACTCAATTACATTGATCAAATTTTCCATATCTTCCATGCAAATCCTTATGTTGTCATCAAACACCAAAAAGGGGGAGATTGAAAGGAAATTTTGGTCCTCAACCTATTTTGTGTGTTTGTTAACAACATAAGTGATATCTAACCGTGTGCTAAGTGATGTAAGGATAAAAGACGATAATGCACATTATGGTGATTGTCCCACTCGAAAGGATAAAAGATCGAAGATGACACCCATAGCTTCATAAGGAATAGAATCCTATAGGGTATTGTAGTAGACAAAGGGGTTCAACAATGGATACATTGGGGGAAAATCAACCTACACTCCCACATACTCCCATATACCTCTACAAGCCCCCAAGAGATCACATAAAATATATAGGGGAACCCCGCTAAGTCGGATTTGGTCCGGATTATTCTGCACTGAATCCGAACTCAATGGCTCCACACTCTGTTAGGAATTCGGAAATGTCCAGATTGGTCCAGAATTTTCCGAGCCCGAGAAAATCAGGACCGAATACAAACTCAACATCCCCCATGCTCGGTTAGTCATTCAGAATCGTCCGGATTGGTCCAAAATATTCTGAGCCCGGAAAATTCCAGACCTAATCCGAACTCATCGTCCCCAGGTTCTGTTAGCCATCCGGAATGACCCGGATTTGCCCCGATTAATCGACCTATCTGGAGTAATCTAGACCCATCCAGAAAATTCCAGAATCAATGGGATTGGACTAAAAAAACAACTAGTTTTCTTGGTGGAGTATAGGTAGGATGCGTTTTCTTCCTCAAGAGGTACCACGACTGTCGGATATATACCAAATAGGGGTATAGAAGATGGTAGATAAAGTGCCGGATTACCAGGGTGGCCTAAGTGGTAGTGGGCTCAGGTCCATTAGGCGGCCCAGTAACCCGACGCACAGAAGCTGGATTCTAGAAGAACCCGGATCACGGCCCAGGTGATCTGGCTTGGAGAGAAGACGGATTCCTTGCTTTCCAAGTTAGAAGTTACCGTAGTCCTCTAGGTTTCCTATTCTGTAAGCCCTAATCCTACTATTATATAAAGCCGGACGGGAGATAGATAAAACAAGGAGACGAATAACAGAGAAGCTCTACGCCAACTCGCCGAGAAGCTCATCCTCGTCGAGTAGCTTAGATCTAAACCCTCACATTGTAACCCTTTTTACAGGCTTTAGTCCTGATTAGTGAGAAGTGCAGGAGTAGGCACGTCGTACTGTCGCGACGTACCGAACCTGGGTAAATCCTGTGTTCTGTATTCACTACGCGATCCCGTTACCCCACGTCTCTACCGTAGTCTCATGGCACCCCCGTCTATGAAAACTACTACGATGTCTCGACAGTTGGCACCCACCGTGGGGCAAACGACGTCAGGCGTGAAGTTCCGATCTAGGATACTTGGCGGAATCGGAAGATCAATCACTGTCGGAAGCTTGGAGTTCGACAACGACGTCGGGCGCTTCCTCGACAACAGATCCTACATACCGGCGCAAAACCACCTGGTAAGTGCCTGCGTGTTACCGATAGGATCTGCTAACATCTTTATCGGACTAACTGCAGAAGCAATGGGGTTTTGCGGTGGAAGCAAATTTATCCCACCCGCCCTATACCCAGTCGAAGATGACTATGATACCGGATTCTGCTCAGATCGCCGACAAAAAAGTGACTTACACTTTATCGGCATGGTGCAGTCCGCAGTCGCCGAAAACACGGATGACGGAAATCCCGTGCAAAAGGCAGACAATAATACACCCGTCACAGAGACGGAAGATCAGATACCCGTCACAAAGACGGAATACCCCACACCCACAGAGGTGGAAGATCCGACATCTGTCAACAAGACGACGAACTCGGAAGCCGACTCAGTATTAGCCGCTATCGAGGCAAGATTAGAGTCGGAAACCAGATCGGATGACTTCGATTCCGAAGATGAGGACGACTTCGAAAGAAAAGTTAAGTCCTTTCAAGAGGGATTCCATGAAGTTCTAATGGCGAAACCGGCTGATACCACGGACGCCGGCAGCCAGGAAAGCCCTAAAACCCCTCCGCCAGAGGAAGAGAGAGAAGACGGAGAAACGTCTCCGGTATTTCCCAATGTCAAGGAGATGACAGAAGATGAACCTATCAAAAAACCTCCCTCTTCCAAGAAAAAGCACCGTGCTGCTAAGAAACTCCAATACAAAATACGGAAGAAAAAAATCAGCTGATCTCGCTGATGAAAACCTGGAAGTAGGATATGCTAGCAGAACGAAGCCTGCGGAGAAGAAATCCAAAGAAATCACTGCTCCGCCAATGACGGAACAGGAAGAGCAAGAGCTATTGCAAACACCAGTGGGACCAGATGAATCCCCTGAGATGCTGGAAGCCAGGAGACAAGCTTTCCAACGGCAACAACAACATCTACTCAGATCTCGGCAACATCTCCAACAAACCCATAATGACATCAAGGTCATGAAAGAAGAAATAGAGGAGTACGAGAGAAAGAATAGATCCGCGTTAAAACCTACTAGGTTACCCGGAATCGCAAGACCGGAAGAACTGCCGCCAAAAGAAAGGTTCCATAACCCATCTTGGCAAAAGCAGGTAAACGGCAAAGATGCCAGGGGCGAACCAATATACAAGACCGCAGCAGAAAACGCGGAAGCAGCGTTCGCGATTCTTAACAACGATCTGTACTCCAACGGGGAAAAACTCCAAGGGGTGTATGCTTTCTTAGGAAAAGCATTGCAACAACAACAGCGCGCCCAAGAGCGATCAGGGAGGCTGCACGATAACTCCGCCCTATGCAAAACAGCTACTTGCGCTGCTGGAGCACCTAGACCGGAAGAACCCGGGGATTCAGACAATTCAAAGGATAAAAAAGAGGATCCGAGAAAAGACAAGAAAAACCCCGACAACCGGGATGCAGCGTCTAGGACCGGATCCCATCTCCCGAAAGATGGACATAAACCCCATGATCGGGAAGACAAACACCGGAACGACGGCAAAATAATGCCACCTCCGAGAAACCTAGCTGAGAAAGCTGGAAGATACGATATACCTCACAGGCGTGAGAGATCCCGGACACCTCCTAAGGACAAAGAAAGGCACAGGAGCAGAACTCCGCCTAATCCAAAAGGGCGTGACCATGGAAGAGATAGAAATAATCCCGGAAAAGCGCGTCCGCGCAACAATGGAAGAGAAAGGAGCAGATCCCCTTCTGTCCATTCAACCGGAAGATATTCTGCACACATTGATAGAGCAGAATAGGATGATCTATACTTTGGTCCTAAGTGTTTCACTGACAGGATCCGAAGAATAACCCTGCATTCTGGCTTTGCCAAGGTCGGTCCAACGTACCAGAAATACACCGGCAGCACAAACCCGGAAACCTGGCTCTCAGACTACTATACAGCCGTCCAAATCAACAATGGGACAGACCTGGAAGCTGTCAAGTTTCTTTCCCTAATGTTGCTGGACGGAGCCAGAGATTGGATCAATGGATTACCATCAAGAACTGCCGACAGCTGGGATGATATGGCTAGAGTATTCACTCAGCATTTCCGGGGAACGTACAAACGCCCGAACATCATCAACCAGCTAAACCGTTGCACGCAATTTGAGGATGAACCATACGTGGATTTCATCTCCAGATGGACAGCAATGAAGAATAGTTGCTCTGGAGTAACTGACGTACAAGCAATGCATGCTTTCATCAATGGCCTAAAACCCGGACTCGTACCGTTCATGGTCGGTTCCAAAAAGCACAAAGATCTCGGATCTATGCTTACAACCGCCAATGAGCACGCCGCAGCCGAAGACGACATCAGAGCAAGAGGAGGCAATATCGAATCACTGATACTTGCCAAGAAGACCCCTCGTTCTGACAAAAAAGGAACCCCAGAAACAACGACGAAACCCAAAGAGGTCAACATAGCCTTTGGGGGAGAAAAGGGGAATAAGTGGAAAGGACGCAACCCAGATCCAATCAACTACACTCGAGAGGAGTGGGAGAGGATTAAGTCGGAACCTTGTGTACACCACTCGCAATTTGGGAAACCCACCCATACAAACGCGCAATGCCGGCTGAATAAGCACATGAAAGGCAGTGCAGGAGCCGGAAGTAAGGGGAAGGGTTCCAAAAGGAAACCCGCCAAACAAAAGCCAGAAGCTGACAAAGAAGACAGTGAATCGGACACTGACGAAAAAATCCAGGAACAACAGCGTAAGGGCGAACCCAAATTTCTGAGAGTTGATGGAGAAGCAATGCTAACTTTCTTAGCAACTCCGTCAGCAAAGGTGGCCAAAAGAACACTTCGAGAAATAAACGCGGTTGTTCCGGCAACCCCGAAATTCTTGAAGTACTCCAACACACCGATAATCTGGGATCAGTCTGATCATCCCGGAAATATCCCTGAACCGGCACACAAGCTCTTGTTGTAAGCCCTATTGTTCAAAACACTAGGCTAAGAAGAGTGCTGATGGATGGAGGATCCAGCATTAATATAATGTACCTGGATACACTGAAGCATCTGAAGATTTCCGAGTCTCAGCTCAACTACAGCAACATACGCTTCCATGGCATTGTTCCTGGCAGGCAAGCACGATCCCTAGGAGAAATTTCCCTAAATGTCACCTTCGGAGATAAAGATCACTTCCGGCAGGAAAAAGTATCCTTCAAAGTAGTGCCGTTCGAAAGCATGTATCACGCAATACTCGGACGTCCAGCTTTCGCCAAATTCATGGCAAGATCTTGTTATATCTATAACAAGCTGAAGATGCCAGGACCCAAGGGAGGAGTAATCACCATAGCCGGTGATTTCAAGCTGGCAAACGAGTTGGAGAAAGAAAACGCCCTTTGCGCTCAGAGAGTCATAGCAAAGGAAGAACTGAAGGAATTAGCCAAGGAGGTATCGCCGTCAGAAATGCCGGCAGGAAAAGAAACCCGGAAGCCAACAGACAACTTCAAGGCGTCCGAGAATACAAGACAGGTAATCCTAGATCCCAAAGATCCGACAAAATTTGTCGTCGTAGGGACTGGGATGACTGACAAATAGGAAGGCGAGCTCATCAAGTTCCTCCGTGAGAACTGGGATATTTTTGCCTGGTGTCCAGCTGACATGCCAGGTGTACCGAGGGAACTTGCTGAGCACCAACTCAAGGTTATTCCTGGATCAAAACCCGTCAAACAAGGTCTCCGTCGATTTGACGGAAGAATACGGAAGGCTATTGGCAAGGAAATTATCCGGCTTTTAGCAGCGGATTTCATCAAGGAAGTAATCCATACTGACTGGTCCGCCAATCCGGTATTAGTACCGAAGAAAGACACTACTGCTCTTAGAATGTGTATAGATTACACAGGTTTGAACAAATTATGTCCGAAAGATAGGTTCGCGCTACCGCGAATCGATCAAATAATAGACGCCACTGCAGGCTCCGAGCTTTTATGCTTTTTGGATGCATACTCCGGGTACCACCAAATACGCATGAAAAAGGAAGATCAAATCAAGACTTCTTTCATAACCCCGTACGGGACGTACTATTATGTAACCATGCCATTTGGCTTGAAGAACGCAGGTGCAACCTACCAGCGTTGCATGCAACGTTGTTTGCATAGCCAGATTGGCAAAAATGTCCATGTTTACGTGGACGATATTGCTGTCGTAACCAAGGAAAACGATACACTCCTTGAGGATTTGCGAGAAACTTTCGAAAACTTGCGCACTTACAAGATGAAGTTGAATCCATCTAAGTGCGTATTCGGTGTTCCCTCAGGAAAACTTCTGGGTTTTATCGTTTCTCACAGAGGAATAGAAGTCAACCCGGAAAAGATCAAGGCAATCTTGAACATCACGAAACCTATGTGTGTAAAAGATGTCCAAAGATTGACGGGTTCTGCCGCAGCCGTCAGCAGATTTATTAGTCGACTGGGGGATAAAGCCTTACCTCTCTACAAGCTGCTGAAAAAATCCGACAAGTTCGAATGGACAGAAGAGGCCGATGCGGCGCTGACCCAGTTGAAGGAAACTTTGATAAAAGCTCCGATTTTGGCATCGCCAAAAGACGAAGAACCCATGTTATTATACCTTACGGCTACAAATCGGGTTATTAGTGCGGTAATCATTGTGGAGCGGATAAAGGAAGAACAAAGCATACCAGATCAACATCCGGTATATTACATAAGCGAAGTTTTTTCCGAGTCAAAACAAGGGTACCAACACTACCAGAAACTGGCATATGGTGTATTTTTCGCATCTAGAAAATTGCGCCATTACTTCCAAGGGCATTCCATAACAATGGTTAGTAAAGCACCACTAGGAGATATTATAAACAATGCGGAGGCAACCGGCCGAGTAGCCAAATGGGGCATTGAGCTGGCAGCCTTCGACATTAAGTACCAGCCAAGGACGTCCATAAAATCCCAAGTTTTGGCAGACTTTGTTGCCGACTGGACGGAAGCAATGGAAAAAACACCGATGCCGGAGTCCGAGTACTGGATCATGCACTTTGACGGATCCAAGATGAAGGAAGGAGCTGGGGCTGGCGTAGTCTTAAAATCTCCTAAGGGAGACACAATGGAGTACGTATTGCAAATACACTTCAACGCCAGTAATAACGTGGCAGAATACGAAGCTCTGCTTCACGGCTTGCATATTGCAAAAGAAATAGGAGTAAAGCGCATCTTGTGCTATGGCGACTCGGATTTGGTGCAGCATCAGCTCAACCAAACCTGGGACGCAAAAAGCCCTATAATGGCCGAATATCGGAGAACGGTAGACGAGTTCGCCATCTGTTTCTTTGGATTCGAGGTCCTTCACATCAAAAGGGAGGAAAATTGGAACGCGGATGCACTAGCCCGCATGGGATCAGAAAGGGTAAAAACCTTACCACCAGGGGTATTCGTCCAGCACTTAAATGAGCCGTCCATAAAAGGTGGAGACGTTGATTACCCTCTGGCGTCTGAATCAATCGAAGTCATGCTCGTTAAGCCGGACTGGACAATTCCGTACTTAAACTTCTTAGTCAATCAGAAGTACCCGGAAGGAGCAGACGAAGTCTTGCAAAGACAAATACAGCGTCGATGCAAAGGATACGCGGTAATCGACGGCTGCTTATATAAACGCAGTACTTCTGGAATCTTTCAGCGGTGCATATCACCAGAAGAAGGAAGAGAAATACTGGAAGAAATCCATGCCGGCGATTGCGGACACCATGCTCAATCAAAAAGCATAGTCAAAAAAGCATTCCGCGCTGGGTTTTTCTGGCTAACAGCCAAGACAGATGCCGAGCATATAGTTAATACGTGTGCAGGGTGTCAATATTACGCTAAGCAGACCAATTTGCCGGCCCAAGCACTTAAAACTATTCCCATTACATGGCCGTTTGCGGTCTGGGGGCTAGATATGATGGGACCGTTCAAAACTGCAAGAGGCGGACTTACACATCTACTCGTAGCAGTAGATAAGTATACCAAATGGGTGGAGGCCAAACCCATCAAAAAGCTGGATGGTGTAACTGCCAGAAATTTCATCATTGATTTAGTAATGAGGTATGGCGTCCCACACAGCATAATAACTGACAACGGGACAAATTTCTCCATTGCAGAATTGGAAAAATATTGCCAACAAACGGGAATACGCCTAGATCTTGCATCTGTAGTGCACCCGCAATCCAATGGGCAGGTTGAAAGAATGAATAGCTCAATCCTGCAAGGAATACGCCCAAGACTCGAATCTCCTCTTCATAGAGCAGCTGGAGCATGGGTAGAGGAATTACCTTCTGTGCTTTGGAGTATTCGAACAACGCCAAATAGGTCAACTGGGCAAACCCCGTTTTTCCTAGTTTACGGTGCGGAAGCTATTCTTCCAACGGATATGATCCATGACAGCCCTAGAGTGCAGGATTTCGATGACTCAGATGCCGAAGAAGCACGACAGGACGCCGTCGATCTCTTAGAAGAGGAGCGAGAGCTTGTGCTTCAAAGATCCGCCATTTACCAGCAAGGTTTGCGACGTTACCATAGTCGGAAAATCAGGCATCGTTCTTTTAAAGAAGGTGACTTAGTGCTGAGGCTGGTACAGCAAAGGAAGCACAAGTTATCCCCAGTTTGGGAAGGACCATTCGTCATAAGTAAAGCCATGAAGAATGGATCATATTATCTTGTCGATATTCGAGATACGGAAGATGATCCAGAGAAGCCGAATCGCAAAAGAAAGAGAAAAATAGATGATGATCTAGGAGAGACAAAAAGGCCTTGGAGCATCCAGCAGTTACGTCCCTTCTATACTTAGTTCAATCTCTATGTAAACATCTTTTGAGATCATGAAATAAGGAAGTCGGAATTTTGATATCCATGTTTTTACAAGTTCATTATAGTACAAAACATGATTCCATCTTATCTATTTCCCAATGATCTTACAAAATACTCAATGTTAACCCGAATTGTGCCTGCGTGCTCGGTGTTTAAAAGCTGAATGATTCAGCCTGCCAACGGCTAAAGGAAACTCGGATTGTGCCTGCGTGCCCAAGTTTCAAAAAATTCCTTACCTTTCTCTAAGCATCATCTGATTGGTCGTGCGTTGGGTCACTAAAGCTAGTTCGTAAAAATGTCTTTAGTATGATCCATGTTTTTGAGTTAAAACTGATGGGTTATAGCCAGTTACTCAACATGATGTTTCATTTAAGTCATTTTTTCACAGACTAAAGGACAGTTAAAATGCACATGCCAGAAGACTTAGAAGATAAAGGAATAGTCAAACCCGAAAAAACTTGCAAGGAATTTCATAATTCAAAACTGCAAAAGGCGGAGTTCTTGTTTCGACAAAAGGAATAGAAGCATTACAATATGAATTACATTGTAAAAATAAAAAGCTCCTATCTCCATCATCCAGGTCAAGTGCACTTCTTCAAACATCCGAGTCTTCATCGCTGCTATCATTCTCGGGGGCTGCAGGCACTTCTTCTTCTGGATAGGTGATGGAAATATTAACCATAGAGGCAATCTTGGTAGCGTGCCCTTGGATTTCATCAAAGATTGTCTTCCGTTGGGTTTCCGTGTATCCTTGAGGGACACCTGATGCTATGCGCTAGGATTTGGCATCAGGATAATGTAGACGCATAAGGCCGAGTGCCATGCGCGCACCACCTCGTGCAGCTGAGCATAGAATGGATTCTTTCGACTCCGCAACCTCTGTGATGGCACCCGGAAGTTTGTAAACTTCCGAGAATTCTATAGTGCTTGTGGGAAGGAATTTGTTAATCAGCTGCATTCCTGCATTTCTGATTGCGTTCCACACCTCCCCAAAAGCTCGGATCTTTTCAATCCGAGAAATTCCTGGAAAATTTCCTGTTTTTTCGAAAAAAGGAAAAGGTTAAGTGAAAAGATACAGGAAATAAGACTTGAAGATATTGGTAAAAGGAGTTAACTTACCAAGAACCTTGTCAATCTTGGTGCCTTCTTTCATGCGCGGGATTAGCATACTTTCCAAATCATTGATGACAGATTTATCTTCCGCTGCCTGCAACGAAGCCTTGGATCGAGCAATCCCAAGGGTCAGATTGCTGGCTTCCAGGTCTTCTTGAACTTTAAAAAGCTCCTTTCGAAGGTTCGAGTTTTCCTCACGAAGCCGAGAAGCATTGACGGCGTCTTCCGCTAATTCTTTGGCTTTAGCTAAAGCGGCTGGAGGGTGAGAAAATATTCCGAGTTTACAAAAATTCGGCAAATTTTTTCCAGAGAAACAACTACACAGAGTAAATACTTGTTGCTTCCGATAGCTGTAGCTGAGATGATGCCAGCTCCTTGCTTTTTAACTCAATAATAGATTGAAGAGTTCTCACTTCTTCATTCTTGATATTAAGTTTGTTAAAAACTTCTAAGTTTATAGCATCGGCAGAATGCTGAAACTCAGAAATGAAAACCAAATGCTTAAGTATGAACAAGCATAGTAAGAAACATTAAGAAGAAATCAGGTTTTCAACTTAATGCTTGGGGGCTAGAGATAATACCTGTCTCATCTCTCGCAAGTTGGCCAATGTCTCGTTGAATTCTTGTGCGTAATCTGAGAAAAGAATTCCAACATGATGAAGGCCATCCTGTATGACCTGACGAGGTGAAAATACGATATCATTGCGAATAACTAATCCGCCTTGTGGCCAAGGGCGAATCAGAGGGGCAGGAGCAAAGAATTTTTTATCCTCCGGACGAATATATCCGAGGTCGTCGAATGGCTCTTCTTTTATCTGGACATCGTTGTCCAGATTGGGAATGGGTTCGTTTCCAACAGATGATCGAGGATTTCCGCCCGTCTGTGTTTTTGTTTTTTCCCTCATGCCCATGGTTGCAGAAGAAGATTCTTCTTTAATAGCAGCTTTATGTTTCTTCAACTTCTTCGCCTTTAGAGGAGTCGGGGCAAGTCTGAAAGGAGGATATCCGAGAAGTAAAAATCTCGAAGAATCGAAGGAGAATGATAACTAGGAAAACTCCAGTAAAGTACCTGGACGTGGCGATAGGAATTCCGTCAACAGTTACCATTTTCTCGAAAGTCACCTGCCTTTTGCGCTTCCGGTTGTTGTAAAACCTAGCATGTAATTCGCTGAGTTAGGCGTCGGAAGCAAGATCATTTCCTCCGAGTTCGTTGAACTAGGAAAGAATCAACAACATATTAAAAGGCGGAGAAAGAAGTTAATCTGAGAAAAACTCGGAAACAAGGAAAGTATAAATACCTTAGGAACCAGATTTTCCACGTGATAAATGGCTAGGTTTTCTTCAATTTGAGTGCTGGTGGCGACCAGTTGATGAAGCCGCTTTATAAAATCTTTCTTGGTATAGGCTTTATCTGTTCCCCTCATGCTATCTTCTGGCCCTTTATATTCGCAAAGAAGCCGGGAACGAAATGAAAGGGGCTGAATACGACGTCCGAACCAGCATAAAACAGTGTCCTTCCTAGTTAAAGAAGGTTTGGAAGAAGTAAGTTTGGCGATACGGCGCTTTATCTTCATTAGATTTTCCGGCAATGTCTCAACTGCTTCAACTGTCCAACTCTCTCGAGGAATGGCAGCGGAATTAACAAATGGAGGAACCCCGATTTCCTTGCCAGGGAACGGGATGTCCTGATGATAAAAGAAAGAACCAAGCCAGGATTTGGCGGGTTCCGGCATTTGTATCCTCGGGAACCAATCCTCTCTATATTTCTGAAGAGTGAAAGATATAGTTCCACAGATAGGGGAAACGCCTTCTGTGATGTTATGTTTTACTTCAAAACAATATTGCCAAAAATCTAGACTAGGAGCTATTCCGAGATATCCTTCAAAAAGAGCTTGGAAACTAGCTAGATAGAGGATGGAGTTTGGAGAGAGGTTATGTGGTTGGACGCCGTAATAGTTAAGGATGTCTATGAAAAAGGCGGAAGGAGGTAAACCCATACCTCGCGTAATGTGAGAGGTAAGGAGGACACGTTCTCCGTCTTTCGGTCTGGGCTCGAGTTCACCATCTGAGTTTCGCCATTTGCCTTTAACTATTAATCCCTCCTTTGACATTTGTCGAAGGAGGACGAGGGAAGAATTACTCGGATTCCAGTTGCCGACAAATTCTGCTTCTTCGGTCGCAGCGTGTTCGTTGACTTGAAGCAGGATCTTCTCCTCCGCCGTTTCAGGGGCAAACGGCGGGGAAGCTGCGGAGCTCGCGCACGCAACGTCCGCGGCGGCGGAAAGGTTCTCTCCGCCCGCCGCGAAGGCCGCGGTTTTCTCCGGCTCGTCGCCGGTGTGCTTGGGTGACCCTAACTGTGGATCTAGGTCACCGATGAGGTCGTCGATGGCGGCGCGAGTGGGCGAGGACGGTGAGGATGCCATTTCCTGGCGGCGCGTTGCGTTCTGGTGTGCTTTGGTGGTGAAGTGCGCTCGGGACAGTACCTCGCTCGAGAGCTTGCGTGCGTCAATGGCGTGGGTAGTGAAGAGAGCGGAAGATTTTCGATGAGGACGAGGATGGCTATTTATAGCTAGAAATCCGTCAAGATACGTGCCAACGGCTATTTGACCGTTGGATGTTTAACGCGTGTCACTCGCCGGAAAATCCGGGAAATAAAACGACAGGGAAATAATGACTATCTCCTCGTTTCCCGTGAGAATCTGTCAGAGATACGTTGCAGGGTTTCCCGCGTGAAACCCAAACGTCAGCATGATTTAGGCGCTAACGTAAGGAGTTCCTTTTCCGCGAAGGATCGTGAGAGAAAAGCCGGATTTTCAGGATTCCGAGTTTCATGTTACCATCTCTTTCAAAAGAAGAATAAGAAGAATCAAGACTGCTGAATCAATATTTCTCGGACAAAGTATATTTGGCGAAAGACGGAGAATCAGAGTTTTAATCCTTCTTGGGGGCTACTGTCGGATATATACCAAATAGGGGTATAGAAGATGGTAGATAAAGTGCCGGATTACCAGGGTGGCCTAAGTGGTAGTGGGCTCAGGTCCATTAGGTGGCCCAGTAACCCGACGCACAGAAGCTGGATTCTAGAAGAACCCGGATCACGTCCCAGGTGATCTGGTTTGGAGGAGAAGACGGATTCCTTGCTTTCCAAGTTACAAGTTACCGTAGTCCTCTAGGTTTCCTATTCTGTAAGCCCTAATCCGGCTATTATATAAAGCCGGACGGGAGATAGATAAAACAAGGAGACGAATAACAGAGAAGCTCTACGCCAACTCGCCGAGAAGCTCATCCTCGTCGAGTAGCTTAGATCTAAACCCTCACATTGTAACCCTGTTTACAGGCTTTAGTCCTTATTAGTGAGAAGTGCAGGAGTAGGCACGTCGTACTGTCGCGACGTACCGAACCTGGGTAAATCCTGTGTTCTGTATTCACTACGCGATCCCGTTACCCCACGTCTCTACCGTAGTCTCATGGAACCCCCATCTATGAAAACTACTACGATGTCTCGACAACGACCAGACATATCTCACCACCATTGTTCAAGAGTTTAAACTCCATAGATCACTCTCTAACCACTGAAACACTTTTCCATTTGGGGATTTGAGAGAGAAGACCTAGATCCACATTTCTACCTAAACGATTTGATCCCCCCTTGATTCCATTGTGAAACTTGCTATTCTTTGGGTTTGTTGAAACCCTAGAAGGTTGTTTGTACTTTGTGGCCTCGCTAGCCATTAATACATTGTCGGAGCCACCAATTAAGTTGTGGTGTGTGCCCCGGCCTTGAAGCATCGAGTTATGGTGACTCAGTAGATTTGTTGAGGACCCTCCAAGTTGTGGAGTGTGTCTCATCCTTGTGAAAGTTCTAGTTGCCAATCTCAACGGTAACATAGTGATTCGTGCCTCTCCATGTTGGTGGTAGGACACGAAGGAGACATGGTGTGTCATTTGACGGTCATTCGGTGTCCCACTTTGGTGGCACCGCAACGCTCCAACGGAGACTAGCTTCCATTGGGAAGTGAACTTCGGGATAAATCTCCGTGCCATTGTGTTCGATTATCTCTCAACTTACCTTTACATATTATTACTATCTTACTTTCTTATCTATCAAGTGCTAGTTGTTTCTCATCATATAGGATTGTTCACCTAGTTGTATAATCTAGACAATCTATATTTGATCAAGCCTAAACTGAAAAAGAAAGTAAAATTTGTAGTTGCCTATTCACCTCCCTCTAGTCAACATCTTCGATCCTTTCACTTCCCACCTCCTACCCGATGATGACGCCTGAGAAGTGGGTGGCGGTGGAAGCAGTGGCGGAGGCGGAGGCGGACGCGGCACATGCACATGAATCCATGGCGTAGGCGCATGCGCAGGTCAGCGTCCTCGCGATGGGACGACCGCTGAACATCCTCAAGGTGACGAGGGAGCAGTTCCGCAAGCACCTTGCGCGGAGGCGCAACTCTCCGCGGAGAAAGGCAACTGTCAACTCCTCGGCTAGTTCCTCCACAATGATCGCGTCGTGCGGGAGCACATGGACGCGGCCGTCCAGATTGCGGAGGCTCGCACCGGCGACAAATACAAAGGCATCTCCGACTCCAGCTGGAGCTTCGATCCTGATGCCTCCGACTCTGATGACTCCGACATCATCGTGCTCTTCGATGACAATAGATAGTAGGAAAACTAGTAGCACTACACCATGTTGGGTGTATGATTTTTTTGGGGTCTGCCCGGTTACTGTCGGTCGTGTCCGCAGAAGTTTGGGGCCGTTTATTGGGTATACGGTTGGAGATGCTCTAAGAACCATTTTTTTTTGTTACTAAGAGATATGTGAATAAGGAAATTATTTTTTGTTGAATTCAGTGGGAGGATGGTGATTCTTGAAGGGATTATTGAATCTCCGGAAATAGTCCTCAGAGTCGTGCAGACGGAAGAAATTCGAATTGAAAATTCTTTTAGACTAATACCGAGAGCCATTACGGTTAAGGCATGACTGCTTATATAAAAAAACACTTAACCAAGAATGCACATAAAGATTTCGAGTCAACTTTTATAAAGGACTGCATGAAATAAAGTAAAGATGATAAAGAGCTGAAATATACATGAGTTAGAGTCAAAAATATTTTATACCATCAAGTTCAGGTCAAAAAGCTTGAAGGAATTCCTGTTGGAATAAGATGATCATAAAGCATGTTTTGTCTTAAATGATTTTATGACAAAATCAAGAGTTGTCTACTAAAAATCTTGTGATCTGTAGCAAACCTTTATCGATCCGTATAATAAGTTTGTATGAGAAATTAACAAAACATATTCCTCTGAAGAAAAATTTATCGAGGATGTATACTATGTATAGCTCAAGAGTTTTGTTAAGTACAACACTAATTATAAAAGTGCTAATTCGTTTATATGAATAAAATCTAGTCGGTATATATTTTTGGAGCGACAATGTAATTTCTGAAGTAAAACAGGAAAATTAGAGAAGTCTTGTTTTCTTAAAAGTCAGTGGGAGCTATTAAATGGTGTCTAGTAATTAGAAATCATTGGAGGATTTGTTTGAAAGAACACATGTATCATTGAAAAGGTGTTTTTTTAAGATACATGCGGTAGCAAAGTTATTAATTCACAGGGGATTAAATGCTAAGTGTAAATTTATATATTACTACCAAGTATTAATGCATAAAGTTTTGAATAAAAATCTGAAACTTGTGAGAACCAGGTTCTTAGAAGAAATTGAGATTTCAAGTGCAAGATCCAAAGTTGTAGAACATTGGTGAGCATGATCAAATGATTTATCATTATGATCATAGTGGAAATTCCTCTACAATGCATTCTATCAACACACATAAAAATAATAATGGTTGCAAATTGAATTTGACTAAATTTGAATGAACTCCAATTAATTATGAATATTATCCATAAAGTAATTTTGAAGAAGATTCTTCAAAAGAGGAGAATGGCTTATAATGTAAGAGTTATATTATAAGAAATATCTTATGAGATAAGTACATAAAAGAAAATGTTACTTATGTGATTTCTGAAGTAAAACAGGAAAATTAGAGAAGTCTTGTTTTCTTAAAAGTCAGTGGGAGCTATTAAATGGTGTCTAGTAATTAGAAATCATTGGAGGATTTGTTTGAAAGAATACATGTATCATTGAAAAGGTGTTTTTTAAGATACATGCGGTAGCAAAGTTATTAATTCACAGGGGATTAAATGCTAAGTGTAAATTTATATATTACTACCAAGTATTAATGCATAAAGTTTTGAATAAAAATCTGAAACTTGTGAGAACCAGGTTCTTAGAAGAAATTGAGATTTCAAGTGCAAGATCCAAAGTTGTAAAACATTGGTGAGCATGATCAAATGATTTATCATTATGATCATAGTGGAAATTCCTCTACAATGCATTCTATCAACACACATAAACATAATAATGGTTGCAAATTGAATTTGACTAAATTTGAATGAACTCCAATTAATTATGAATATTATCCATAAAGTAATTTTGAAGAAGATTCTTCAAAAGAGGAGAATGGCTTATAATGTAAGAGTTATATTATAAGAAATATCTTATGAGATAAGTACATAAAAGAAAATGTTACTTATGAGATAAATATAAACCAAGGATTAAGAAATATTCTTATGATTATATGAGTAGCGGGCAATAAAGTGCTTAATTACTATTGAGCATGCATTTACGAACAATAGAACAATAGCAGTAATGAGTAGAACTTTAAATACTTCTAGTATTGGCTATCAGTTCATTATACGACTAGGTGTGGTCTTTCACAAATGATGCAGGATGATCTGTGATAAACGACGAATCTGTATTCTTAGTTGAAACACCAAGGTTTCACCTAGAATGGCCTAGACCACAGTGGATCATAAGATTTATGGGTATTATGATAGGAAGAGTTTCTTCATAATACATATGGTTCATACAAACTAAAAAAGGTTGATGACAAATGTCTCTAACACAAAGTTTGCATGAGACATTAAGTCCTTCAAACATTACTAGAAGTATTTAAAGTTCGACTCATAAGAGTTCACTTAGATCTTCTAGACGTTTGAAGGACTTATCGACACGGTTTATTGCCAGTTGAGTAAGTGGTAGACTGTTGGATGTTTGCCCAAAAGGAAATAATATTTGTACATCTATTTTATAATTATGATTCATATTGCTATGATATAAATGACGTGGCTCCTGAATATGAGATTCATAGGAAAAATCACGCTCACATGTAGTGACATGAACAAATATTACAAACCCTAATCTTGCCTTTTTCATACTAATTTGTTGTATTCTTGATGATCGTCTTTTCCTGGTCATGGACATAGTTTATGTCATCATCGATGGATAGCATATTTTTGGAAGAGAACAATGTGGACGGGTATACCCTAGTAGTTGATATGCTAAGAGATTCCATTGCTATGTCTTTTATACTTAGTGACATATCAGAGCAAGGTTATATTGCGACATATCCTTTGACCATGAGGTTACCGGGGTTGTATATTCTAGAGGTTTTACTTTGGTACTATCAAGGGTCACACGTAAAATGAGTGAACAAGACGGTAGCCACTAGGTAATTCTAAAGAAGTATACTACCTCGATGATCTGAGATGAGAATTACTCCTTTGTAAAAGAGAGATACAACATGGACCCACTCGGTATGCGTGATATTCATATGTTCTACATACAATGCATGATGATGATACATCATGTGGGATATAATAAGACAATAACGAGTAAAAGGAAGCTTACCAGTTAAGGAGGTAGACAAAGATATAGTGAACCAAATATTGTTTCAAGGTGATACATGAATCCATAACCTCGGGTAGGTTCGGTATCACGAGTAATGGGAATATTTAATAATCACCAACATGTTCAATAGAGTGTATTTCACATAGTGAGTGTGAGTCAATATGGGTGTCCATGGCTCCTCTATTGATTATTGAGATGGAAAGAGTTTCAAATATCATGTCCACACTATCGAACCTGTAGGGGTAACACACTTAAGTTAGGTCTGGTTTTATGTGTATATTGGTAGGCCCGGATCAATAAGGAGTATCATCGTAACGACGTTTACGAGTGATAGATACATTATATATATACAAGATAATTTATATAGAGGGCATTGGATGTCCCGGAGTAATAGAAACAATTTGTATTACAACCACAATTTACTTCGGAGTATTTCTAAGAAATAAAATTAAGTTGCACACTTTGTGGAGCATGTGCAGGGAGACATTAGATGTCCCAGGATGTTGGAAATATATGTCTGACATTGTTAGATAAGGTCGATGATTTATCTAGAAGGTTCATAGGGTTTTGAATGAGTTCCGGGAAAAAATCGAGGGGGGGAGTTCTCGAGTGGCTGATCAGCACCCATCAGTGGGTGGTTGGCAGGTGGACCCAAGGGCCACATACGAAGCCGCACCACTCCCTCTGTACCATCCTATTTGTTTTCGAAAAGAAAAGGAAAAGACCAAAGAGAAAGGAAGGGAAAAGGAGAAGAGGGAAAGGACTCACCCCCAAAGGAAAGGACGCCTAGTCCAACTAGGAGTCCAATCCGAGTTGGAGGGGGAGGTGGTGCGGCCACCTCCTTGAGGTTGCGGACTGGGGGAGGGAAACCACCCCAAGGCAAGTCCCTCTCCTCCTCCACCTATTTAAAGGACCCCAACCCCATGGGATTTCACACACCAATTGGCCTCATGCCTTCTCTCTCTATTGATTAGAGTCTCTAATTAGAACATCTTATTAGATCCCCTCTAATTGAAAGAGAGATCCTTCTAATTTGGATTTTGAGGTGTACTCTCTCAATTAGATCTAGCTTCTAATTACTTTGTGTTGAGAATTCCACCTTCGTATAAACCTGTAGTGCCTAGTAATGAACGGCGAAGCTCAGCAAAACTAGATCCGACGTATGTGTGCGAGCTCTCAGAGAGGTAACACGTGAGACCCTTACTCTGTTGGATCAAGGTGCTGGATACAGGGAGTCGGCAAAATACTCACCCATAGAATTGTACGTGAGGATCTTCAACATGCTTCATCGACATCGTCATCAACATATCTTCCGGAAGTACGGTGTTGTAAACGATCTCGAGCTAGATCATGGAATTATTATTCGCTTATATCTTCATAGATCTTGGCGGTTGTGTAGCATGCATGAAAAAAAATCAAATTCCCGTACATGCAACCCAGTACATACACGGTATTTTTGTGCCATTTCAAATATTTTTTGTTGTTGTGCTGCCTTTGAAACCTTCAAAAATATTATTACTTCATATTTGTGCCTCTGTTTTCAGCTCATGAGGAAGTGGTATATGTTGGATGCATGCCCAAAAGGAAATAATATGTGTACATCTGTTTCATAATTATGATTCATGTTATCATGCTATAACTGACGTGGCACCTGAATATGAGATTCAGAGGAAAACTCATGCTCACGTGTAGTAACATGAATAAAGTTTCAAACCCTATTCCTGCCTTTTACGACTACTTTATTGGATGCTTGATGACTGTGTTTTTATGGTCATGGGAATTGTCAATGTCAGCATCAATAAATAGCATATTGTTGGAAGGGAACAATATAGATGTGTATACCCTATTAGTTGATATGCTAAGAGATTCCATTGTGATGTCTTTCTCCTTATTGACATATCACATCACAATTATATTACAACATATGTTTTCACTATGAGGTTATTAAAGTTGTATATTCTAGAGGTTTTATTTTTGTACTATCAAGCGTCACCACCATAAATTGGCTGAACAAAATGGTAGCCACTAGGTAAATCTATAAGAGTATATTACCTCGATGTTCTGAGATGAGAATCACTCCTCCGTAAAAGGGAGATACAAGGCTGGGCCCACTCGGTATTCTTGATATCCATATGTTCTGCAGACAATGCATGATGGTGATACATCATGTGGGGTATCATTATACGACACCGATTAAAAGGAAGCTTGCTGGTTAATAAAGAGATCGAAGACTTTCTCATCAAGACCAGTGTCATCTTATTTTCCATAAGAGTCACAAGTTGCCAATTCGAACCGAATTTTTGTGGCTGCAAAGACGGTGGAAGAATCTGATGCAAATGTCGTCCATGCTAGTACAACGCACCAGGCCTCTGCCAAACAACAACACGATAATATTGTTCATCACATTGTTGTTGATCCACAAGAGTATAACACCAGCACCGATCATCAAGATAATTCTAGTGTTGAGCTTAATCCCGATGACATTGTTGCAGATCCCAGCCTACGAAAAACTATGGAGGAGCTTGATGTAAACATTAGAGATGCTGCTGGGAGGGAGTATTTGGTAATATTTCCATGTCAACCAGTTGGTCATAACTTTTATGGAAAATTAATTGGAAGCCAGATGCAGAGATTTTAGGATAACTGGTTTAAAATGTATGATTGGTTGGTATATGGTGTAGCTAAATACGATGCGTTTTGTTTTTACTGTTTCCTTTTAAGCAACCATGAGCAGAAAATTTTGGTACAAAATCATTTACAAATATTGGTTTTAGCTACTGGAAAAATGGGACTAAAACTTGTGATCTTCATGTCGATAAGGATATCAATAGTGCTCACAATAAAGTTAGAAAGTATTGCGAAGCTTTTAAAAAGCAAGGTGTGGATTATGTGTTGTTAGCGGCCACCAAGAAGGATGAGGAAGAATATAAAGCTCACATTACAATTATGATTGGCATTTCAAAACTTTTACTATTGCAAGCTCTTGCTTTTCGTGAGCATGACGAGTCTTCTAGCTCAAATAATAGAGTGAATTTTCTAGAGATGTTAAAATGATATAAATGTAAAGATGAAAAAGCTGCCAAATTGCTTGAGAATGCTCATGCAAACCATCAAATGAACTCATAAAAAAAAATACAAAAACAGATTTACAAATCTTGTGCTCATGTTACGACCAAAGATATTGTCGATGACATTCGGGACAAAAAGTACACGTTGATGAGGCGCGATATGCATCTATTAAAGAGCAAACGACCATGGTTCTGAGGTTTGGTGCTAGTATGATTTGCCTCGTATATTATGTTGTTGGATCCGCCACTGCGTGTCATCCGAATAGTGTTAGTTAGGCATGTGGGCCACCCCTTGTCCCTGGGAAGCACCTATATATATTAGGTGCATTAGGGAGCCTCTCACAGACATTGATGCTCTAGCCTCTCACTCACCCACATTGACTTCTCAAGCTCTCTTCTCTAGATAGCAGCACATACAGCTTTAGGAGAAACTAGGTAACACGAGATATACTCTACCACAGACATCGCACATAAAGGAGTACGGGTTTTACCTCCTCACGAGCACCTCGAACCTATGTACGTCTCGTGTTTGCCGTGCTCGTGCCCAAACCCATCGGAACACCGTCGCTCGTGCTGTCTCTACCAACTCTCAAAGCCACCCCGTTGGCATATGCCATGTGAAATGCCACGAACGGAAGCCCTGCTTATCGGTTGACAGTTTACAGTTAGATATGAACACACGATGGCGTCTTCAAAAAATAAAGAAAAAGACATCCTTCTAGAACTAAGACGGTCATAAAAAGGATAGAATGCATTGGAATGAGAATTTGTTGGACATAACTCCACCAATATAGTACCGTGCCCGTTCTTATCGGTAAAAAATAGGCACAAAAAGGGCAGCGCTCTGCGCAGGCCGTCCTAGGGCGTGGTATTTTAGGTCCTCTCTGTCCACCGTTTGATTGTCATCCAACGTACCAAATCAGCGAATGACAGTTTTCTA
Organism: Alopecurus myosuroides; assembly: GCA_028641055.1. Taxonomy (NCBI): domain Eukaryota; kingdom Viridiplantae; phylum Streptophyta; class Magnoliopsida; order Poales; family Poaceae; genus Alopecurus; species Alopecurus myosuroides. The sequence goes on from CM054058.1 coordinate 136,277,160, forward strand.
TTTTAGTCTCTCGGATCTTTAAGAATAGAACCCGCACTCCACATCAGTCTCATTTAACAAAGGGGTATATCGCGTTGCCACTAGTCTTCTCGATAATTACAGGAAAAATGCCACATCGGCGATTTTAGGTGAGCATTGCAACAAATTCACGAGTATTGCATACAAAATTTCCGTCTCGTGTACAAAAAATATATACTATTACAAACAAATCGTTCCAATATTTCAAAAATAAGTATTGGTACAAAAAATAGTTAAAAAATATGTTTTATTACTTTGCAACAATTTTCGTAAATAAAATTCAACAAACATCACAAACTATTACAACAAAAACCATGTTTTTCTAGCAACATAAAAAGTGGCCAATTGTTGTGTCGGATATATACCGATTAGGGGTATATCCTGCATTGGCCTAAAGAGCCGGATTAAGAGGGTGGCCTGTTGGTAATGGATCACAGTCCATTGGGCGGCTCAATAAGCTGATGCGCAGAAGCCGGATTCTAGAAGAACCCGGACCACGGTCCAAAGTGGCGCGGCTTGAAGGAGATGGCGGATTCCTTACTTTCCAAGTTAGATACTTTCCGTAGTCTTCTAGGTTTCCTTTCTGTAAGCCCTAACCCGACTATCTATATAAAGCCGGACGGGAGAGACGAAAGACAAAAAACTATCTAGAAGCCAACTCGCTGAGAAGTTGATCCTCGCCGAGTTAGAGAAACCCTACTCACATTGTACTTTGTATACTTCAGGCTTCAGCCCTGATTTAGTGAGATTGCAGGAGTAGGAACGTCGCCTAGTTGCGCCGTACTGAACCTGGGTAACTCGGTGTTCTTGATTGTCATACTACCACGTCCCCCCACGTCTCTACCCGTAGGCTCATGGCACCCCCGTCTATGATCCTTACTACGATGTCTCGACAGTTGGCGCCCACCGTGGGGCCAGCGATGTCAGGCGTTATGTTTCGATCGGGGATACTCGGCGGAATCGGCAGTACCATAACTGTCGAAAGTATGGAATTCGACGACGACGTCGGGTGCTTACTCGACAACGGATCGTACATGCCAGCACGGAATCACCTGGTAAGTGCCTGCGTTTTACCGATTGGATCTGCAAACATCTTTATCGGATTAACTGCAGAAGCAATGGGATTCTATGGTGGAAGCAAATTTATCCCACCCGCCCTATACCCAGTTGAAGAAAACTATGATACCGGGTTCTGCTCAGATCGCCAATACCCCACTGAAATTGCTGCCTCTTCGGAGATGCCCGCAATCAGATCTCACTTCATTGGCATGGTGCAGTTTGAGGTCGCTGAAAACACGGAAGTAAGCAATCCCGTGGAGGAAGCAGAAAACAACAATTCCACAGAACAAGTGGAAGATACGATACCCGTTAGTGAAACGACGAACTCGGAAGCTGACTCCGTATTGGATGCTATAGAAGCAAGATTGGAGTCGGAACCTGGATCTAAGGACATAGATTTGGAAGACGAAGATGAAGACGCTTTCGAAAGAAAGGTCAAATCTATGTAGGGGAGCTTCCATGAAGTACTTATGGCAAAACTGACTGAAAACTCGGATGCCGAAGAAGATGAAGACCCCAAAACACCTCCACCAGATGAGGAAAGAGAGGATGGCAAAACCAGTCTCATCTATCCTGATGTCAAGGAGTTGACAGAAGAAGAACCTAGAATAAAGCCTCCCTCTTCCAAGAAGAAAAAGAATACTACCAAGAAACTCCGGTACAAACTCCAGAAGAAAAAGTTGGCAGATACTGCTAACCAAAACCTGGAAGAAGGAGGAGGAAGCGGAGTCACACATGTGGAGAAGAAAAAGAAAGAAATCTCTGTCCCCCAAATGTCGGAACAGGACGAGATCAATCTGATCAAAACCCTGGTAGGAACATATGAACCACCGGAAGTGCTGGAAGCCAGAAGGCAAGCCCTTATGCGGCAACAACAACAATTATTCCGATCTCAAGAAAATCTCCTCAAAGCCCAAGCTAGTATAAAAGCAAAGCAGGAGGAAATTGAAGAATTCGAAAGACGAAATATGTCCGGGATAAAACCCACGAGATTACCCGGAATTGCAACTCCGGATGTGGTGTCAGCAAAGGAACGGTTGCAAAACCCTTCTTGGCAAAGACATGTTAACAACGTAAACGCTAAGGGCGAACGCATCTACAAAACCGCAGCTGAAAACAGGGAAGCCGCATTCGCCATCCCGAACGATGATCTGTACTCCAAAAACGAAAAACGTCAGGGAGTGTATGCTTGCTCGGAAAAGCATTACAACAGCAACAGCGAGGACAGGCAAGATTAGGGAAGTTGCATGACGATTCGGCCCTATGTAAAACTGCCACCTGCGCCGCTGGAACACCTGGACCTGGCGAACCTGGAGATTCAGTCGATTCTAAGGAAAAGAAGGGTGATCCTAAGAAGGACAAGAAAGTCCCGGACAATAGGGATGAAGCGTCCAGAAAAGGATCCCATCTACCGAAAGGTGGAAATCCCCGTGATCACAAAGAACAGGAGGAACAAAACCAGAAGGACGGAAAAATGATGCCACCTCCGAAACTCCCAGCTGAAAAAGCCGGAAGATATGAAAATCCTCACAGGTGTGAGAGATCCCGTACTCCTCCTAGGAACAAAGAAAGGCCAAGGAGTAGAACTCCACCTTATTCCAAAGGATATGACAACGAACGAAATAGGGATAACCCTGGAAGAGCGCAGTCGCGCAACAATGGGCCAGAAAGGAGCAGATCCCCTTCTGTCCATTCAGCCGGCAGATATTCCGCACACGTCGATAAGGCGGAAAGAGATGATCTATACTTTGGACCTAAGTTCTTTACTGATAGGATCTGAAGAATAACCCTACATTCTGGCTTTGCCAAAGTTGGTCCAACTTACCAAAAGTGTACAAGAAGTACAAACCCGGATACATGGCTCTCAGATTACTATACTGCCATTCAGATCAACATAGGGACAGACATGGAAGCGGTAAAATTTCTCCCCCTAATGTTGCTGGATGGAGCCAGAGATTGGATCAACGGGCTTCCGTCAAGAACCGTGGATAGCTGGGATGATATACCTAGAGTATTCGCTCAAAATTTATGGGTACGTACAAACGCCCTAAGAGCATCAACCAGCTAAATCGCTGCGTCCAGTCTGAAGACGAGTCGTATGTCGACTTTATATCAAGATGGACAACAATGAAAAATAGCTATTGTGGAGTAAGTGATGTACATGCAATGCATGCTTTCATCAATGGCTTAAAACCCGGCCTCGTACCGTTCATGGTTGGTTCAAAGGAGCACAAAGATCTCGGATCTATGCTTACTACCGCTAATGAACATGCAGTGGCCAAAGATGATATCAGAGCGAGAGGTGGAAACATTAACGCTTTGGTTCAGGCCAAAAAGACACCACGTTCTGAAAACAAGGCTACTCCAGAAGCATAGGCAAAACCCAAAGAAGTAAACACAACCTTTGGAAAGGACAATGGCAGAGAATGGAAAGGAAGAAGCACAGAACCAATCTCCTACTCTAAGGAAGAGTGGGAAAAGATAAAGTCAGAAAACTGTGTCCACCATTCGCAATTTGGGAAGCCTACCCATACAAACACGTAGTGCCGCGTCAACAAACATATGAAGGGCACTGCAGGATCCGGAAATAAGGGAAAGAATTCCAAGAGGAAGTTCAACAAGCAAAAGACAGAAGCTGAGAAAGAAGAAAGTGAATTGGACACTGACGATAAAATCCAAGAACGGCAGCGGAAAGGCGAGCCAAAATTCCCGAGAGTTGAAGGAGAATGTAACCGAACTTTCCTGGCAACTCCGTCAGCAAAGCATGCGAAAAGGACACTTCGAGAAATCAACGCGGTTGTTCCGCCAACACCAAAGTACTTGAAGTATTCAAATACGCCAATTACCTGGGATCAGTCAGATCACCTCGGAAACATCCCAGAATCCGACACACATGCTTTGGTCGTAAGCCCTATTGTTCAAAACACTAGGCTCAAAAGAGTGTTGACGGATGGAGGATCTAGTATCAACATCATGTACCTAAGTACATTGAAACAACTACATATTTCCGAGACTCAGCTCAAGCACAACAATATACGGTTTCATGGTATTGTTCCTGGCAGGCAAGCACAATCCCTAGGAGAAATTTCCCTAGATGTAACATTTGGAAGTAGAGAACATTTCCGCCAGGAAAAAATCTCATTCGAGGTTGTGCCGTTCGAAAGCGTTTATCACGCAATACTCGGACGTCCGGCTTTCGCCAAATTCATGGCAAGATCATGTTATATATATAACAAGCTGAAGATGCCAGGGCCAAAAGGAGGAGTAATTACCGTAACTGGAGATTACAAATTGGCAAACGAGCTGGAGAAAGGAAACACCCTTTGCGCTGAACAAGTGATCGCAAGGGAGAAATTGAAGGAGCTAGCTAAGGAAGTTTCGCCGATGGAAATGCCATCAGGAAAAGAAAGTCGGAAGCCGTCAGATAGCTTCAAGGCCTCGTAAAATACAAGAAATGTTATCCTAGATCCCAAAGATCCGACAAAATTTGTTGTAGTGGGAACTAGGATGACTGACAAATAGGCAGACGCGCTCATCAAGTTCCTTCGTGAAAACTGGGACATTTTCGCCTGGTGTCCTGCTGACATGCCAGGTGTACCCAGGGAACTTGCTGGGCACCAACCCAAGTAATTCCAGGTTCAAAACCCGTCAAACAAGGTCTCCTTCTTTTCGATGGAAGAAGACGGAAGGCTATAGGCGAGGAAATTATCCGGCTTTTAGCAGCTGATTTTATCCGGGAAGTTATACATATTGATTGGTCTACGAACCTAGTATTAGTCCCGAAGAAAGACAGTATTATTCTTAGGATGTGTATAGATTACACCGGTTTGAACAAATTGTGTCCAAAACATAGGTTCGCGTTACCGCGAATCGATCAAATAATAGATGCCACTGCTGGCTCTGAGCTTATATGCTTTTTGGATGCTTATTCTGGGTATCATCAAATACGTATGAAGGAGGAAGATCAGATAAAAACTTCCTTCATAACCCCGTATGGAACATACTACTACATAACCATGCCTTTTGGCTTGAAGAACGCCGGTGCAACTTACCAGCGTTTCATGCAAAGATGCTTGCATAGTCACAAGGCCTTTTGGCTTGAAAAACATCCATGTTTACGTGGATGACATTGTCGTAGTTTCCAAAGAAAATGATACACTCCTTAAAGATCTACGAGAAACTTTCGAAAATTTGCGCACTTATAAAATGAAGTTGAATCCATTAAAGTGCGTATGCGGGATTCCCTCAGGAAAGCTTCTGGGTTTTATCGTTTCTCACAGAGGAATAGAAGTAAACCCGGAAAAGATCAAGGCGATCTTGAATATCACAAGGCCTGCGTGCTTAAAAGATGTCCAAAGATTGACGGGTTCCGCAGCCGCAGTCAGCAGGTTCATAAGCCGCTAGGAGACAAGGCTCTGCCATTATACAAATTGTTGAAGAATTCTGACAAATTTGAATGGACAGAAAAGGCGGACAAAGCATTGACCCATCTAAAAGAAACCTTGATGAAAGCTCCGATTTTGGCATCCCAAAAAGATGAAGAACCCATGTTACTGTATCTTACAGCAACAAACAGGGTTATCAGCGCACTGATAATTGTGGAAAAGCGGAAAGACGAACAAAGTATACCAGATCAGCAAAGCAAAGGTACCCACATTATCAAAAACTGGCATATGGCATGTTTTTTGCATCTCGAAAACTTCGCCGTTATTTCCAAGGACATTCCATAACAGTGGTAAGCAAAGCACCACTAGGGGATATTATCAACAACGTGGACGCAACAGGTCGAGTAGCCAAATGGGGCATTGAGCTCGCCGCGTTCGATATTAAGTACCAACCCAGGACGACAATTAAATCCCGGGTGTTGGCAGATTTTGTCGCTAATTGGACAGAAGCAATGGAAAACACACCAATGCCAGAGTCGGAATATTGGATAATGCATTTTGACGGATCCAAAATGAAGGAAGGCGCCGGAGCTGGTGTAGTGCTAAAATCTCCAAAAGGTGACATTATGGAGTATGTATTACAAATAACCTTGAACGCTAGCAACAATGTGGCAGAATACGAAGCTTTGCTTCATGGCTTGCATATTGCAAAGGAAATAGGCGTCAAGCGCATACTGTGCTATGGTGACTCGGATTTGGTACAACATCAGCTAAACCAAACATGGGATGCCAAAATCTCTATTATGGCCGAATATCGGAGAACTGTGGACGAGTTTGCCATTTGATTCCTAGGATTTGAAGTGCTTCATATTAAAAGGGAAGAAAATTGGAACGCGGATGCATTAGCCCGCATGGGATCGGAAAGAGTGAAAACCCTACCACCTGGTGTGTTTGTCCAACATTTGCATGAGCCATTAATCAAAGGTGGAGATGTTGATTATCCTCTCGTTTCCGAGTCAATTGAAGTCCTGCTTGTTAACCCGGATTGGACAATTCCATATTTAAACTTCTTAGTCGATCAGAAGTTCCCGGATGGAGCAGACAAAGTCTTTCAAAGGCAGATACAACGCCGATGCAAAGGATACACGGTAATTAATGGCTACCTGTATAAACGCAGTACTATCGGAATTTTTCAGCGGTGTATTTCACCATAAGAAGGACGAAAAATATTGCAAAAAATCCATGCAGGGGATTACGGACATCATGCTCAATCAAAAAGCATAGTCAAAAAAGCATTCCGCGCAAGGTTTTTTTGCCTCACAGCCAAGACAGATGGAGAGCACATAGTGAACACATGTGCCGGATGCCAGTATTACGCCAAGCAGACGAATATGCAAGCTCAAGCACTCAAAACTATCCCTATAGCATGGCCAGTTGCGGTCTGGGGGCTAGATATGATGGGACCATTCAAAACTGCAAGTGACGGACTTACACATCTACTCGTTACAGTAGATAAGTATACCAAATGGGTGCACGCGAAACCCATCAAAAAAAACTTGACGGTGTGACTGCCAGGAATTTCATCATTGACATAGTCATGAGATACGGCGTTCCACACAACATAATCACGGATAACGGGACAAATTTTTTCTATTGGAGAGATAGCAAAATATTGCCGACAAACGGGAATTCGCCTATATCTAGCATCTGTGGCACACCTACAATCCAATGGACAGGTTGAATGAATGAATAGTTCTATCCTGCGGGTAATACGCCCAAGACTCGAATCTCCTCTCCATAGAGCACCTGGAGCATGGGTAGAAGAATTGCCTTCCGTGCTTTGGAGTATTCGAACGACGCCAAATAGATCAACTGGACAAACCCCGTTTTTTCCTGATTTATGACGCAGAAGCAGTGCTTCCCACGAACATACTCCATGATAGCCCAAGAGTGCTAGCATACGAAGACTCGGATGCCGAAAATGCACGATAGGATGTCGTCAATCTTTTAGAATAAGAACGAGAGCTTGATCTACAAAGATCCGCCATTTATCAGCAAGGACTGCGATAATATCATAGTCGAAAAATCAAACACCGTTCTTTCAAAGAAGGTGGCTTAGTGCTACGATTGCTAAAGGAAAGGAAGCACAAATTAGCCCCAGTTTGGCAGGGACCGTTCTTCATTAGCAAGGCTATGAAAAACGGATCATACTATCTTGTAGATATTCGGGACACAAAAGATAATCCTAAAAGACCGAATCGCAAAAGAAAGAGAAAGATAGATGTCGAACTAGGAGAGACAAAGGGACCCTGGATCATCCAGCAGTTACGTCCCTTCTACACTTAGTTCAATTTCTATGTAAACATCTTTGAGATCATGAAATAAAGTTGTCAGAATTCATGCATTACTATTTTATCTCTTCATTTTCGTACAAAGCATAAGTCCTTCTTATCTATTTCCCAACGATCTTTTAAAATGCTCAATGTAAATCCGAATTGTGCCTACGTGCTCGGAGTTATAAAACTGAATGCTTTGCAGCCTAAGGAGGCTTAAAGAAACCCAGATTGCGCCTGCGTGCCTGAGTTTCATACATTTTCAAAATTCCTTACTTTTTTCTAAGTATTATCAGATTGTTTATGTGTTGGGTCACTGAAATTAGTAAGTAAAAATGCCTTAGTACAATCCATGTTTCCGAGTTTTGACTGATAGGTTAAACCCAATCACTTGGCATGAAGATTAAGTGCTATTGAGCCATTTCAACACTAAGGACAGTCAAACATATAAACTAGAAATAGAAGGCAAAGGAATTAAAACCCGAAAATCTTGGAAAGACATAAATTTTACTGCAAAAGGGGATACTTGTTTATACAAACGATAGATAACATCACAATGATATTACATTGAGAGAATAGTAATGCTTCTATTTTTTCTGCTATCTACCCAGGAATCAAGCGGCCTCTTGGGAATCCGAGTCCTCTTCTTCGCTGCTTGGATCCTCGGGAGTTGCCGGAATTTCCTACTCGGGGTAGATGGTGGAGATGTTCACCATTTGTCTATCTTCGTAGCATGGCCTTTTACGGAGTCGAAGATGCTGGATAGCTGCGCTTCCGTGTATCCTTGGGGGATACCGGTCGCCACATGCCAAGACTTGGCGGTAGTGTAGTACATACGCATTAGCCCAAGGGCCATGCGCGAACCACCACGAGCCGCAGAACGAAACCAGGACTCCTTATGGTTCGCCACCTCCTCGACCGCTTCCGGAAGTTTGATAACTTCCGAGAGTTCTCCTGCTTTGTCGGGAATGTACTTGTTAACAAGTAACATCCCTGCGGACTTCAGCGCGGTGAAGATTCTCCCGAAAGCCCGGATTCTCTCAATCCGGGTAAGCAAGGGGTTCCCCTCTGTTTCAATCAACAAAGAAAAGTTAGAAAAAATAGAGGAGAAAAAAGAAACATACTGTAAACAGTATAAGTAGAAAAAATCCGGTAAAAGACTAAAATCTTACCGAGGATCTTGTCCATTTCAATGCCTTCTTCAAGGCGTTGATTTAGCGCGTTCTCCAGGTCGAGGATGGTGGTCTTGTCTTTCTCGGCCTGGGCGGATGCCTTGGACTCGGCGATCCCGATAGCCAGCTGGCTGGCCTCCAGGTCCTTCTGGATCATTACATTGATTTTGTAAAGCTCGGAGTTTTCCTTTCGGAGGTTCTCGGCATTGCCGGCATCTTTAGCAATTTGCGTGTCTTTCGCCAAAGAAGCTGAAAAGCAAGGAAAATGAAGAGTTCAAAAACTCGGAAAATGACTTAAAAAAATTCTCACAAAAACAGCAGTGCAAAAGAATGAAAAACTTATCTGCTAATTCCTTCAGCTCACGCTGAACAGATGCCAATTCCGAGTCTTTGTCTTCAAGAATTCCAAGGAGAGTTTTCACCTTCTTGTTCTTGATGGTAAGTTTACTGAAAACTTCCATGTTAATTGTCTCGGCAGTTTGCTGAAACATGGACAAGAGACATAATTCTTAAGTCAAAAACAAGCAAGAACATGAAGAAAACATTCAATCAAAAAAGAATACAATTGGCTAAGTGCTTAGGGGCTAGAGATATTTACCTGGCTCATTCTTCTAAGACTTGCCAGATTTTCGTTAAATTCGTCCGACATGGCAAAGGCCGTCTTGTATGACCTGCCGAGGCGAGAACACATAATTATTCCTAACTATAAGCCCGCCTTGTGGCCAGGGACGGATTAAAGGAGCTGGAGCGAAGTACTTTGTTGCCCACGGATGGATATACCCGTGTTCGTCAAAAGGATCTTCTTTTACCTTGAAGTCTTTGTCAAAAGTCGGGATAGACTCCTCCTATGGAACTTGCGAAGGGCCTCCCACTTCTGGCTCCTCCCTTTCTCTCGCGTCCGACTCGGGCGCAATGGGCTGGCTGGACTGCAAGGGATATTCTCCCTCCCTTGCAGCCGAGTTTTCCTCCCCCACAGTTGTCGGAGTATCCCGCGCAACTGCGGGAGATGGCTTTGCTCCTCGTTGAGCAACAATCTTGTGCTTCTTGCGCCCCTTTACCTTAAAAGTGGTAGGGGAAAGGCTAGAAAGGAAAAGCAAAGAATTCCGAGAAACAAAGGCATTTGATAAAAAACATAGAAATAAGAAGAAAACCCGGGGTGTTTACCTGGAAGTCGCGAGGGGCACACCGTCAAGGTCAATAACCTCCTGAGAGGCGGACATCTTCTTGCGCTTCCTTCCGCTAGATTGGAAGTTTGTGCGAAGAGCGTCCAACTCCTCACCGGTCGCGAGCTCAGACTCAGGAAGAGTTAAAATCTGTCAAAAAAGACAAAGTCTGGGTAAGAAAAACATCCGAGAAAAGGAAACCCGGAACAATACCCAAAATGATAAAACCATACCTTTGGAGCTGGGTTTTCCACGGTGTACATTGGCCGGCTCTCCTTGTACTGATCACGATTCGAAACCAGTTGATTCACGAGTTTCTTCAAGTCTTTTTTCGACAAAGACTTGTTCGTCGCCCTCATCGTGTCCTCTGGGCCCGTGCATTCACACATGAGCCGGGGTCCACGGTTAGCCAGAGGCTGGATCCACCTTTCGAGCCAGCATAGAACAGTGTCCATGCCGGTAAGAGGAGGGGAGGCGGAAACAAGCTAGGCGATACGCCGCTTGATCCTCATTTGATCTGTCGGCAGAGTCTGGACCGCGTCCACTGCCCAATTATCCTAGGGAGTGGCCGCGGAATTGACAAAAGGTGGGATTCCCGTTTCCTTTCCAGGAAGCGGGACATCCTCGTGATAGAAGAAAGAACCCGTCCAGAATTTGACGGATTCCGAAGTTTTGATTTTCGGGAACCAATCTTCCATAAACCTACGTAAGGTAAAGGAGATGGTCCCGCAAGTTGGGAGGGCGCTCTCAGAAGGGTTCCGCTTAACCCCAAAACAGTACTGCCAAAAATCTAGCCTAGGCTCTATTCCTAAGTACCCCTCGAACAGGGCCTGAAACCCGGCAATGTAAAGAATAGAGTTTGGAGGGATATTATGTGGCTAGATAGTGTAGTGGTCTAAGACCTGAAGGAAAAAGGAAGATGGCGTAATTCCGATACCTCTGTTGATGTGTGCCGCGAGGAGGACTCGTTCGCTGGCTTTTGGCGATGGCTCAGTCTCGTCCGCGTCATACCGCCATTTGCCCTTCAGGATGAACCCGTCCTTCTCCATTGCCGGAAAGAGGGAGGGAACCACTTTGCAGTGGCTCCAGTTCTCGGCATTTTCTTCGTCTTCTTCCTCCACTCCGGCGGTGGCGGAAGCGGAGGCCTCCTCACCGCCGGGAGTGATCTTTTCCTCCACGGGCGTGGAGAAGAGGGGCGGAGGAGGAACGGGAGAGGTGGACGACTCAGCAGTTCCGGCTGCGGGAGAAAGATTCCCGCGGGACGAGATGTTGGAGGTCTCCTCCGACGCGGTCGCCGTCGCGCAGACCGGCGAGTCGAGCTGCAGGTCGACATCGTTGATGATGGAGTCTATGTCCACTGCGGCGTTCTCCAAGTCCGAGAGGCGGGGAGAATCTCCAGTGGCCATTTGGTGGTGGCGCGGCCGTGAAGACGAACCTCCGATGGTGTTTTCCGGGGAAGGCTAGGGGTTCATTCTCTTCGCTCGTTTGCTCGCTCTGGTTGCAGTGCGCTGAGGGCTTGAGGAAGACGATGGTGCAGAAGAGAGACCGGATCCCCCGAGGCGGCTATTTATAGCCGGAGGCACGCTGAGATTCGTTACAACGGCTATTTTAGCCGTTGGATCATCGACGCGTATCACGCCCGAGATTTCCGGGAAATAAAGGGATGGAATGATAACTGTTATCTCCTCATTTCCCACGAGAATCTGTCAGGAGATACGTTGCAGGGTTTTGACTGAACCCAAACGTCCGTGATGTCAGCACGATTTCATCGCTGACGTCACGAAGTTCCTTCTCCGCGAAGGCTTGTGGAATAAATGCCAAATTCTGGTAAATCCGAGTTATGTGCTATGAATTTTTTGGGAAAAGAAGAATCAAGACCAAGTGCCAACATTTCTCGGAACAAATTGACGAAAGGTGGCAGAATGAAGTCTCAATCCTTTTTGGGGGTTACTATCGGATATGTACCGATTAGGGGTATATCCGGCATTGGCCTAAAGAGCCGGATTACCAGGGTGTCCTGTTGGTAATGGATCACAGTCCATTGGGCGTCCCAGTAATCTGATGCGCAGAAGCCGGATTCTAGAAGAACCCGGACCACGGCCCAAAGTGGTGCGGCTTGGAGGAGAAGACGGATTCCTTACTTTCCAAGTTAGATACTTTCCGTAGTCTTCTAGGTTTCCTTTTTGTAAGCCCTAACCCGACTATCTATATAAAGCCGGACGTGAGAGACGAAAGACAGAAAACAAGCTAGAAGCCAACTCGCCGAGAAGTTGATCCTCGCCGAGTTAACGAAACCCTACTCACATTGTACTTTGTATACTTCAGGTTTCAGCCCTGATTCAGTGAGATTGCAGGAGTAGGAACGTCGCCTAGTTGCGCCGTACCGAACCTGGGTAACTCGGTGTTCTTGATTGTCATACTACCATGCCCCCCACGTCTCTACCCGTAGGCTCATGACACCACCGTCTATGATCCTTACTACGATGTCTCGACTTGTTGCTAAAGATTCATTTGCAACAAAAGTAGTCATCTATTTCAACAAAAATAACAACCTATTACAACAAAACATATTAAAAATTTGTTGTTTATAGTTGGGTAAGGAACAGAATGTTTTGGTACAGATTCATTTTCAACAAAAATTATCAGGCATTTCAACAAAAAAATAAAACGGCATCAACAAAAAAAATCACATGTTAACAACATGTCAAGGAGCACATAAAATAATAATTCTAAACAACACATGCATTTTTTTAGAAAAAACGTACAGAAAAACATTACAACATCTCGCTTGTGATTTTTTAACAAAATACATGCGAAGTTGTTATAAATTTTCAAGACGTACGCAACGTTGACCGAAACTGACGAAAACACTTAACGTATATATGGTTGCACGTAGACACGAAAATTAGGCCAAAAAATAAATTGCTGCTAATCGGGCCCGTATAAGCAGGTAGGTCGGCCCAAGTGGGCTCCCCACGCATGAGAGCAGCGAGCCACGCATGGGACCTATCATGCGTGTGTTTAGGTCGCCCTAAAAAAAGAATTTTCCCACAAAAAATAGACCTTCCTCTTTCTTAGGGAAAGTCATCACATCAAACTTTATTGCTCCAAAATTATAGTACATCATCCATTAATTCAACACTGATAAAATCAGCAGGTTTCTCATGCCATACGGTTTACACGCCCCTCCGAGTGACTAGCTATAACATCTGCCACCATATTGGCATACACCTTCCTTATGGGAACATATGGAGTATATACATGTTTTTTCTGCGGGTGTACTAAACATGTATATACATGTTGGACCCATATGTAAACAATTTTGTTGACATGCATACATAGTTTCCCTACATGTAAAATTAATACGTATATACATGGTTTTACATGTAATTTACATATCTTTGTTAATACGTATATACACTGGTCCTACATGTAAACGCTACATGCAAATTTGTAAATTACTGGCTTTGCATCTCCTACATGCACTAACTTCTGAACGTCTTACATGTAAATTACTCCCTCTGTATCAAAATATAAGATGTTTTAATGTTTTCTAAACTATACATATCTAGAAGTGTTTTCGTGTAAGATACATATGAATCTACACACTAAAACACGTTTAGATACGAGTTGTCTACAAAATGCTAAAACATCTTATATTTTAAAATGGAAACAATATTATATTTTGTTGATATATACAAGTGATTAAACATGTAAATCCTACATACAAATAGATGTGAGCCCGGAAATCCAATCTGAAACATGAGAGCATATGCTCCAATCATCAGAAAAAAACATTTTGAAATGTAAAAAAATTCAGATTTTTTTGACATGTATATCTCCATATTCCATATGCCCATGATCAATTTCTCGGAAAATCTACATTTTTATTGTCTGTGTAATTTCTTGTGAAAAGTTTTTTCTAGCACCGATTTTTTTTACATTCGACACAAAAGATGTTGGTTTTTCGTGAAACTACTCCGTGAGCACATATAAGGTTGACATGTACACGCGAAATTTTTGGTTCAAATATTTTGACACTTCAAAAGTGTTTAAAAATGTATTTTAAAAATCAAAAGCCATATGCTCTAGGTGTCAAAAAGCCATCCAAGTAAGACAGATTTTTCTAGGTTGTTTCCTTGTTTTGTCCCATAAAGGTGAGCAACGTATATAGGATGTCAAAACAAAAACAAAAAACTATAAGGGCCGAGATGCTGAGCGTTCTCCACTGGTATTGGCAAAAATAAAATCTTCTAAACTAGTTATAGAAGAGAAAACTTCGTAGATAGAATTAATATCAATCGTCAAATTAGTTGGATCAAATGGATAACGCCGCTCCAATATTGAGCCACTCAACATAGAAAAATTTACACCTATGCCTCCGCAAAGTGAAGAAAACGATTCGATCATCCCTCTATCTCTTCCGCGAGAGGAGTCCACGTCGGCTAGCGACAGTTTGGGACGACAATATTTGAAAACAAACGAGGCGAAGGGAGCGGGCAAGACAACCGGAGGCAAGGGCTCGCTGATGTCGAGCGTTCCTTGCCCGATGGAGGGGTGAGGCGAGGACAGACAAGCCCTCACGAGCGAGTGAACATAGGCGACTATTTCCCCGTGGCACCCTTTTCCTTGACCTCCATCACCGAGAGACATGGTGGCCAGGGCCCAGGGGTGAGGGTAAGGAATGGTCCATAGATGTACAACTAGGTTTTGTACTATTTCCTTGCCCCCAATGAGCTAGATTTATGATTTGGGGTTCTCCTACCCTTCTAATTCTCTTCATGGTGGCTGGGATTGGAGTGTCCCCTCGGAGGAAGCGTGCGATGTGCTGCCTTCGTGGCATGGCGGGCGTGCCAGCCAGAGTACGTTTGGGCGTCCGACCTAAGTGGCCTTGATCATGGATCCTAAGCGGTGGCTTCGTATATGGCTGCCTGCAAATCTGTTCTTCAACAACATCAAGATTCTACCGAACCCGCGATCTTTGTTGCAGTGCTCGCGAATGAGTGCGGCGGCCTCAACAGGGTCTCAATTGCCTCCAGAACATTCCCGGTGAGCACCTCTTCACTGTTCCAGCGTTGGATTCTGATTCTGAGGAGTAGAGATGTTGTGATTTGTTTTGCGTTCTTATCGGAACTCTTTAGGTTCCTGATGTCAACAGATCTAGTGAATCAGTTTGTTCAAAAAAATGTACTCCCCTGTGTCAAAATAATTGACTTAAATTTGTCTAAATATGGATGTATGTATACACTAAAACACGTCTACATACATCCATATTTAGATAAATACAAGTCAATTATTTTGTGACGGAGGGAGTAGTTAAATTTGCATCGTTTATTGCTGGCTTAAGTTAGTTTTACAATCCGCTTTGTTGTGCTCTGTTTCACTTGTGTAGTTACGATTGGTTTAGTGCAGCTGCATGGTCGATGCCATGGTTTGGGGCTTTGTTGTAAGATGGTGAAACTATCAACTGATATATGGATTTAAGCAGAGCACAAATCGAGGCTCTTAGGACTTCCCTAATGCATTGTATCTTAGCGTGATATCCTAGGTAATAATGAATTATAAGAGACAATACCCCTAATGCATTGTTTTTTAAGAGTTGTATCTAAATATACTTGCATTTAATGATTTTGGTCTTATCTTTGTGTGTGATTGGCATAACAACATTTTTTTTCTATGATACCGTGCAAGAGTTGTATCTTATATAAGATACAACCCCAATCTATTTCTTAGCTAAACGTAGTGCCATGTCAGCATGTTGCCTATGATAGCGCGCTAAGATACCACCATTACGGATAGCTTTAGACTTACGAAAGCAACATGGTAAAGTTTGCTTGGGACATTTTGCAACGGCTGGTAGAGGGTACCTTCCCATACGTAGAATTCCAACTTTTCTTATTCAATATATCTCAGTAGCCTGGCATAATAAAATGGCATAATTTCCACGTTGAAGGATATATTGATTTAATGGAGGAAAAGATAACTCTCCGTGATAAAAAAAAATCGTGCCCAAAAATATGTGTTTTTGAACAACGGCGTTCCTAATCGCAATTAGAATTCATTTATATACAAGCTCCCTTTTTTTCCTGGTACACCACACTATGTTTATCTCTTACTTAGAACGAGTTTAATTATTATGTATTCTAATTGGTTTCACAAGGACAAGGATTTTTTATCGATTTTGGCATGTTTACTTCCCGTCTCAAGTTCTGTTCGAGTTACGCAAAAGAGTCAAGTCAATTCGGTTTGACAGAGATGTGTCTTAATTTTGTACTTCCGCTTCAAGGCTTATTTATATTGTGAAAAATATAATATAAAGTTTTTGTAGTGTCATACTTTTCTGTTATCTTAATTAAATATCCACCCACCGTTTCTGTGCCAATGCATTGTGTCTTAACAGGTAATCATAGGAGTAATAAAAACTTAAGAAACAAGTAATCCATAAGTTTTATCTCTATTTAATGATTTTGGCTTGGACATATATATGATTGGACTAGCAACACTTTTTGTCTATGGTCACGTACAAAGGTTACAGCCGCAATGTGTAAAAATAGCATACCTTCAAGTGCTACTCCCTCCGTTCCATATTAGTTGACTCTCAACTAGATGTATCATCTAGTTGAGAGTCAACTAATATGGAACGGAGAGAGAGTATGTGGCATCTTTTAGGTTGACCTTATATATTGTATGGAGAAAAATGAATCTATCCATAAGCCTAAGCGCAACTCAAACTTGTGGGTTGTCCACAAACAAGAAAAAAATATTTATTCTCTCTCATATAATGTGTATATCAATAGTATATGTGAGTCTTACCTTATGGCTAAACCTCACCTTATACATTATGAGAAATTTTATAAGATAAGACGGCCCCAACTTATGACAGAACTACAACATATACATTGCAGATGACCTTAGTCAAGATACAACCACACACTCTATCTTAATTAATTACTATGATACATCGGAAATTTATCTAAGATACAACACCAAGAAATCTTCATTGGCACAAGCCTAATAGACAGGTGAACTCAACTTTTCGCCGGTTGCAGTCTATCAATTCTACAAAACTGTTGGAGTTTCTGGTTTTCAGCAACCTTATCATATTATTCTAAAAGATCATAGAAGGACCTATTGTCACGACCCCGGACCCAGAGATATACATACTGTTATGTGCTCCTAGCCATGGACTCACAAGGGCTTCAGGGTTACCAGCCCTGGCCGCAACAAACAACGGCATGAAGACTGGATTCATCGGCACGTAGTCTGGATCCCCAGTCTACTACTCCTTGTATCCATGCTAGTCATAACCAACTATGCATATCAAAGCGTCCACGAATCGAATGAAACTGAAGGAAACGGGACCAAAGCTATACAGAGATGCTATGTGTCCAGAAAGTGCAGCAACAATCGAGGGTTACTGGGGTTACCTCGCCCCAGGCCGATCACATCGACAGGCGGGCTCGGACATGGATCATCGGCTCCACAACCACTCGACTGCGACAACTATGCAGGCATAGCCAAAACTATATAACAATGAGCTCGAAACCAACAACCAATCAAAGCAGTACTCTAAACATGAAGTTTTATTAAACAGGTGTTACTAGAGTATAGCTTACAAACAGAGGTCACACGACCCAACATTACATCAGACAACGGAAGGCAAATTATGTTGCTAATCAACAAGAACCAAAAAGGCCTAAGAGGCCGCAACATAAGGCGACGTCCCAGCCCATAGATTCTAGACTGCTACCTGGGAACCCCAAACTACTCGTCGATGTCCATGTTGAACCACCACTGAAGTGACGAAGTCCACCTGAACCAAATTAAGCAACCTGAGTACGGGATGTACTCAACAAAACTTAATTAACCTATTATATATCTGCTATTTCGAAAAGGGTTTTATGAAGGTTGATTTGCGTAAAGCAAAGTTTGTTTTCGAAATAGAGGAGGAATAGCACGTCTCAAAGAGTGTTTTCAAAACAGATGAGAAGCTTACTACTGTAACCATCATCTTTTGAAACCACCAACATCATTTCCCAACATCTCACATGCTACAAGGATCACCCTCTTGGCATTTCCGAGGAGGCACCCTTGATCTACTGCCTCCATGCATTGTCAACATCTTTTACGTCACGTTCAAGTTATCTATGACCTCGTGGCATTCACCAAGTCGTCCTTAACCGTGGACACGGCTTTCCGAAAGATTTATCCCTGCAGGGTGGTACACTTTACCCACACGTACCATCCGACTCTTAACGCCACATGTACGCTCGTCCATGGAGCGCGGCAGAGGGTGGTTGGCCACGACCTTTACCTTGTCGAGCCCTATCCATGAGTCAACCCAAACAGGGCCACCCCGTCAACAGGGAGTTGGCCACCTCCTGACGGCACCTATTCTGTGAGTCGGGAACAAGATCCGTGTACGCCCATCACTTGTCCCGGTCACGCCCTAAACACCTCCAAAAGGTTTTTGACTCACACGTAGATGGAAATCCCAAACTACGTGACTCACGGATAGAACCAAACAAGTTAGTTAGTCGAGCGCGGTCTGTTAGGCCCCGCGTGTGGTTGCACGCTCAGTCTTGGTTTCCATGGCGAGACCTTACTCCTAGGGTTGGCAAGTACAGAACAAAGAACCACTTACCAAGTGGCCTCCCGTCCAAGCCTTAGTCAAGTTAACCACACAGTGCTCATCTCACCACGTCATCATATCATACTAGGTTATCGCAGCTCTGATTCATCAACCGGATGGAGCAGAGGTAACAAACATGTAAAGCTAAGCGAAGCAGATATGAGGCTCTGGCGATGCGCACAAGCAAATCTATGGCGGCTAGGAGCAGTGGATCAGGACATTGTGGCAATGCAGTATATAGGTGAACTATATCTACTAGCATCAAATACTTTGGAATCGAATGCAAAGTACGAGATTCAAATGTTGTTCGAAAGCATATATGAGCAGATAAGAGGTTATGCTTGCCTTGGTTATAAGAAAACCAGATAAAGTCTTCAGGAATAAGTGCTTGACTTATCGGTTAAGATCAAGTATTCGCCATTAGAGTTGATGGCCTTCACTTCGGAGTCACGTTCTACCGAGGGGGAAACAACACCGAAAGAGAAATAACAATCAACACATGGCATCGATGCAATGCGCAATATGTATGCATGAGCAGGTTAATGCACTGAAATAAAGCCCTAAGCATGATCGTTGGGTTGCTAGGGTTCATATGTCAATTATGCATTTTTACTGAAATTATCCCAAAATAGGCCCCGGAGGGGCAATTCGGGTGGTTATGAAAGTAGGTACCATTTTAAAAGCTCAAATGGGTTTGAAAACATCATAACTAGATTTTACTTGTCATTTTGAGCAAAATGGTATATAACTTTTAATTTTCTAATTTTAGTGAATAAAAACTTATTTTTCTATTTTAAATGAATTAAACAATATTAAATAATGTTCAAAAATGAAGTGTGTCAAACATGTATGAAAGTGACATTTTTGGAAAGATTACATTTTCCTGATCACTCCCATATTTTTATTATATTTTTCTGAGTAACAGATTAAAAGATATTAATTATTTAATTTTATCCATTTTCTGGAATTATTAAAAAGAGGATTATGACATCACTGTGATGTCACTGTGACATCACAGCGCCCTGCTCTTCTCAACTGCATACGAAATTTATTCAATTCGCGCGCCAAGTTCGAATCAAAATATACCGTGAGGGAGAGGAGGTGGAGGGGAACCTAAGGGTACCGGCGGCGGACCAAATGGTCGCCGGAAAGTTCGCCGGCGTTCATGTCCGTGGCGGCGGAGGGAGATGCGTGGTGACGAGGCGATTCGGAGGGGGAGCAAGTGATTGGAGGGGACAGGGATGCTCAGGAGCTCACCGTGGAGCTCGTGACGGGCTCGAGGAGGCGAGGGAAGGCCGGAGTCGGCGACATCGACCGCGGCGGCCACCGGCCGGACGTGAGGAAGAAGAGTTCGGGGCGGCGTCTGCGGGCTGTCCCGGCTCGATTCGCTCCACGGGAAGGTAAAGGGGAGGGCGGCGGAGCTTCACAGGAGCTCGGTTCGTCGCAGGGAAGTGCGCAGCGGCGGTGCGGCGCGAACTCCGAGGAGCTAGGGTTCCGTCCGCGCGGCAGAAACAGAGAGGGAGAGGGAGTGGTGTGTTGCGATAGGGAGAGAGAGAGAGATTCGTGGGGCTCTCCTATGGCCCTATCCACGCCACGAGGGAAGCAGGACGTGGCGCGGGGGCGCCGTCGACGAGCTTCTGTCCTCCTGGCAGAGGTTGAAGACGACAAAAGAAATCTTCCTGGAAATCCCCTTCGAACTTTTCAAAAATTGCGAGGAGGTCCTTTTCCATTTAAAAACAGGACAGAAAACAGAGTTTGGGGACCTTTTTGTCAACAGAAAATTTGGCAAAAATACTTTTTGGAAATCTTATAAAATTTCCAACAACACCATTTGTTTCTTTGGTGTAATTGAAATATTTTTCAGAACAAGATTTTGGGAACCAAAATAAGTACCATTTGTGGGATTTTTCTCAAACCATTTAAATTCATAACTTAAATTGGTTTCAATTTTTGTTTCCATGCATGTATGGAATGAACACACACCACACACCCTAGTTTAGAAAAATTGGTATGTTACAAATCTACCCCCCTTACAAGAATCTCGTCCCGAGATTCCCGAAGGAGAAGAAAGAAGGAACACCGGTTTTGAACGATCTTCTCGAACCTTACGGTTCTTTTATCGAAGAGGTTGATCCATAGCATCTTGAAGTGTTGAACGGATACACCTTAGGTAAGAGGGAAACTCTTAGGAAATGATCTTCACGAAGATCGAGAATCTCATGGCTAACTCATGACCAGAATGTCCGTAAAGAACTGTTGAGTTAACGTGCATGAAACACATCAAGGTAACGGAGGAAATATGAGAAGGTTTCATGGTTTTGGACGATGGTTTTTGGAAGGATTTAGAATATGAGCTTTGCACAAGAATTTAAATCCTTTTGGAAAAGATAGGTTGAACAACTTGTGACACCGAGGTTTCTTTAAACAGAAAACCAAGATGGAGAGGATGGTCTTGGATACCACATCGTAATATCCGTAGACGAAGGGAAAACACGAGAAAACACTATAATTCGTGCGTCGAAGAGAATTTGATACATGATCATGTTCACTCTTCGGAGTGGACACATAAGATAACGGGACTTTCATTCTGTTAAAGTTTGTCAAAAACTTTGTCAAAGGTCATGATGTTACTTCATCACATAAGATGAGTAACCAAAGGACGTTGGAACACCGTAATGGAGGAGGAACTCTTGGTCACACCATAAGGCTGGTTAACCAACGAGGATTGAAACACCGGAAGAGGATAGGGAATCTCTTTCCTGTTGTGGATTTGACATAGCAATACATCGAACACATGGGTAAGATCCCATGGCTGAAGTGACTGACAAATTCACACAATGTGTGAGATGAGCAGAACTTCAAGTACAAACAACTTGAGGAAGAAAACTGAACAAAGGTGGTTACAGAGCACCAAGTGATGTTCTCCTGATGAACTTGTTTCCACTGAAACGAAGGTTTGGAGGATCAACGAAGAGACATTGGAAGAATCAACTTCCAGGTTATTCTGGATGTTCTAGATACCGACAGCAGGCTCACGACAAGTCTTCTATAGGTCATCAAATCAAGGTAAAACTCCGGTTTGGAAGAACGGGGAGGAAACTTGTTAGAATAAGCTAGACAAGAATTCTCACGGAGAGTGGTTGTTCTTACGGATTTGAAGAGATATTACATTAGGCCTTACGACTAATTGTGTCAACCACAACATCAACCATGCCGTATTTTCAAATGGACCTAGTTCAACACCCTTGAGGAAACACCAACCATCGTTGCTGCTTGAGATTCAGCTCTGGGTAGTGGATTTAAAAACAAGACTCGGTATGTTTGAACGAAGAGATTGCTCCGGTTATCAACGGAATACATTTACTAGATTCTCAAGATATGGACTACGATGCCAAGCTCAAAAAGATGAGCAGGATTATGGAACCCATGTATTAGCAACTTGTGGAAGACGGTTGCACCTACATGAATTACTTGCAAAGAAACACATCGGAATCCTTGTTGGGGAGACGGTACAAAGATAACGAAGTTCTTAAACTTCTTCTCTTTTTTATGAAAGATCAGTCAGTGGCTTAATGTGGATGGAAACTTCTTCCAGTAGACGGAGGTAACAACCAACCATCTCAAGAATAGTCCACACATGCATGACCGACTTGGGATTATTCCCGAAGGAACAAGAAAACTCTACTCGGATCCACGGCGACAACTTTCACCAGGAGCACATGGACCGGAGTAAATCACTTCGAACATCGAGAGCACAACTTCGTGATAACACAAAGATGGTTCTCAAAAGTTTCCAACATTAGTGCCAAGTGTTCAACATTAACCTCTTGCAACTTGGAGAAAATAGGGATGTCATCGATGGCCTCGACAACACGCTTATCAAGACACTCCGAGAAGAGGGGCGCGTATGATATATGAACAAGGCAGAATATTGGTCAGACCAAAGGACATGAAGGTGTACTCGAGCAAAACACCATGAGTGAGAACACCATCAAGATGAGCCTTGAATCTGGACTTGATCTGACGATAGCCCAAACCAAATCAAGGTGTAGGATGATAGCATGACCGCAAAGGAGATACTATCCTGCTTCAACACAAAGGAAACTAGACATCCCTTAACAGAGGATCAAGTTAGGCAGAGCGTTTGCCTTTCAACTCTCCAAGTTATTGTTTAAGCTCAACCTACTACTCCAGGGTTTCCAGCAGAGTTTCTTGGAGAAAAGAGTAGTTCAAACTACCCCTCGTTTAGACATCATGGTCAGGTAGCAACCTGGTGATACTTCTAGAAAGACAACTAGAATATCACAACCTACCGGTATGTCTTAGAAATCGAAAGGAGGCATGCTTTTCGAAGCAACCGATATGGTCTGGAGAACTTTGGCATGAACCTAACTCTCTGACCGAGGATGTGCGCCGGCATGAACGGATTGGAACACCTTCAACTTCAAAAAGAGGCTGGGTGACCAGTAGTGCTAAGAAGGGTACATATGTTTCTTAGATTTTTCGAAGCACTAGAAATTGCTAAGAATACCTGATACACACATCAATGCACACCCATCATTCTCAAGCATTCCAGCTTGGAGGAATGGGGAGTGAAGACATGTAAGAGCATCACTTCATCAATAAGACCATGAAATTCAGCATGACCTCTTGATGCCAAAGAGTGAGATACTCGAAGGTAGAACAGAACAGAAGCTGATAAAACTTCTTCAATCCGCGGATTACAAAATTTTGACCTGGTCCTGGAGATGAACAAGGTACTAGAGTTTGTTTCTCCTGACATCCCAAGGTGGAATGTTTTGACAGAAAACAAGAACAAATGCATCGGAAGAATCCAACACTCATATGTAACTTGGTTTCAAAACAACGGATGGATATTTGAGTGCAACTGGAAGGTAGGAACATGCTCCGGAGAATCGAGAGATCATGTGGAATGCACAGGGTGATACTCATTTGTAAAACCCATGCAAAAGAGTTGGTATAACTGAAATAAGAACGAAGATGTGGAATTCAGGATGATCACTCTTGCGGTGATCCCTTTTGGTTCCAGTAGAGAGCCTATGGCTATGAGAGTTGGAATTGCCTAGCCATCCTGAGGTAGAACAGATTTCTCAGGATCCAAAGAAATGGAACTTGGGTTAAAGGTCAGCATCCTGTACTGATAGCGTGAGCATCACATGGTTATGAAACCACATGACTCAACTCACCGCAATTCAGCATATTCCGGGACCTTCGGTTCGAGTCCAAGGTTGAAAACTCAACGAAAGGAGTAACTACTATTCAAGTGCCTTAGGACACTACAAGTAGCAATCACGAGGTGACTTTCAAAAGCCAAACATAACTCCGGAAGAACTTGAGCAGAGGACAACAGATACATTCGAGATGAAAAGCAGATCTCGAGGTTCAGGATTTAAGACTTTGGAACATGAGTATGTGGAACCCACACAACTCTGAGGTCTTACGATGGAAAGGAAATCTCCCATTTTAAACGAGAGATAACGGAATACGGAACACACACGACTCTACAAACTATAACACTAGGTCAACTTGGGTAAAAACGTCCTTGCCAGAGAAGGCACCTGAGTTTTGAATGACTAGAAGAGATAGCAAAACCTTTTTCAAACCAAAACAGATGAGGTGACCCAGAGTTAGAGCGATACCATATAAGGAGTAAAAAGAATCCTAAGAAGGTGTTCACAACTCATTTGTGGTTTCAAAGTAGTTTTCACAAACACTAGACTCAACATCGACCAAGCAGTAAGGTTTTCCTACAGGCAGTCCTGCTCTGATACCATGACTTGTCACGACCCCGGACCCAGAGATATACATACTGTTATGTGCTCCTAGCCATGGACTCACAAGGGCTTCAGGGTTACCAGCCCCGGCCGCAACAAACAACGGCAGGCAGACTGGATTCATCGGCACGTAGTCCGGATCCCCAGTCTACTACTCCTTGTATCCATGCTAGTCATAACCAACTATGCATATCAAAGCGTCCACGAATCGAATGAAACTGAAGGAAACGGGACCAAAGCTATACAAAGATGCTATGTGTCCAGAAAGTGCAACAACAATCCAGGGTTACTGGGGTTACCTCGCCCCAGGCCTATCACATCGACAGGCGGGCTCAGACATGGATCATCGGCTCCACAACCCCTCGACTGTGACAACTATGCAGGCATAGCCAAAACTGTATAACAATGAGCTCGAAACCAACAACCAATCAAAGCAGTACTCTAAACATGAAGCTTTATTAAACAGGTGTTACTAGAGTATAGCTTACAAACAGATGTCACACGACCCAACATTACATCAGACAACGGAAGACAAATTATGTTGCTAATCAACAAGAACCAAAAAGGCCTAAGAGGCCGCAACATAAGGCGACGTCCCAGCCCATAGATTCCAGGCTGCTACCTGGGAACCCCAAACTACTCGTCGATGTCCACGTTGAACCACCACTGAAGTGACGAACTCCACCTGAACCAAATTAAGCAAACCTGAGTACGGGATGTACTCAACAAGACTTAATTAACCTATTATATATCTGCTATTTCAAAAAGGGTTTTATGAAGGTTGATTTGCGTAAAGCAAAGTTTGTTTTCGAAATAGAGGAGGAATAGCACGTCTCAAAGAGTGTTTTCAAAACAGATGAGAAGCTTACTACTGTAATCATCATCTTTTGAAACCACCAACATCATTTCCCAGCATCTCACATGCTACAAGGATCACCCCTCTCGGCATTTCCGAGGAGGCACCCTTGATCTACTGCCTCCATGCATTGTCAACATCTTTTACGTCACGTTCAAGTTATCTATGACCTCGTGGCATTCACCAAGTCGTCCTTAACCGTGGACACGGATTTCCGAAAGATTTATCCCTGCAGGGTGGTACACTTTACCCACACGTACCATCCGACTCTTAACGCCACATGTACGCTCGTCCATGGAGCGCGGCAGAGGGTGGTTGGCCACGACCTTTACCTTGTCGAGCCCTATCCATGAGTCAACCCAAACAGGGCCACCCCGTAAAAAGGGAGTTGGCCACCTCCTGACGGCACCTGTTCTATGAGTCGGGAACAAGATCCGTGTACGTCCATCACTTGTCCAGGTCACGCCCTAAACACCTCCAAAAGGTTTTTGACTCACACGCAGATGGAAATCCCAAACTACATGACTCACGGATAGAACCAAACAAGTTAGTTAGTCGAGCACGGTCTGTTAGGCCCCGCGTGTGGTTGCACGCTCAGTCTTGGTTTCCACGGCGAGACCTTACTCCTAGGGTTGGCAAGTACAGAACAAAGAACCACTTACCAAGTGTCCTCCCGTCCAAGCCTTAGTCAAGTTAACCACACAGTGCTCATCTCACCACGTCATCATATCATACTAGGTTATCGTCGCTCTGTTTCATCAACCGGATGGAGTAGAGGTAACAAACATGTAAAGCTAAGCGAAGCAGATATGAGGCTCTGGCGATGCGCACAAGCAAATCTATGGCGGCTAGGAGCAGTGGATCAGGACATTGTGGCAATGCAGTATATAGGTGAACTATATCTACTAGCATCAAATACTTTGGGATCGAATGCAAAGTACGAGATTCAAATGTTGTTCGAAAGCATATATGAGCAGATAAGAGGTTATGCTTGCCTTGGTTATAAGAAAACCAGATAAAGTCTTCAGGAATAAGTGCTTGACTTATCGGTTAAGATCAAGTATTCGCCATTGGAGTTGATGGCCTTCACTTCGGAGTCACGTTCTACCGAGGGGGAAACAACACCGAAAGAGAAATAACAATCAACACATGGCATCGATGCAATGCGCAATATGTATGCATGAGCAGGTTAATGCACTGAAATAAAGCTCTAAGCATGATCGTTGGGTTGCTAGGGTTCATATGTCAATTATGCATTTTTATTGAAATTATCCCAAAATAGGCCCCGGAGGGGCAATTCGGGTGGTTATGAAAGTAGGTACCATTCTAAAAGCTCAAATGGGTTTGAAAACATCATAACTAGATTGTACTTGTCATTTTGAGCAAAATGGTATATAACTTTTAATTTTCTAATTTTAGTGAATAAAAACTTATTTTTCTATTTTAAATGAATTAAACAATATTAAATAATGTTCAAAAATGAAGTGTGTCAAACATGTATGAAAGTGATATTTTTGGAAAGATTACATTTTCCTGATCACTCCCATATTTTTATTATATTTTTCTGAGTAACAGATTAAAAGATATTAATTATTCAATTTTATCCATTTTCTGGAATTATTAAAAAGAGGATTATGACATCACTGTGATGTCACTGTGACATCACAGTGCCCTGCTCTTCTCAACTGCATACGAAATTTATTCAATTCGCGCGCCAAGTTCGAATCAAAATATACCGTGAGGGAGAGGAGGTGGAGGGGAACCTAAGGGTACCGGCGGCGGACCAAATGGTTGCCGGAAAGTTCGCCGGCGTCCATGTCCGTGGCGGCGGAGGGAGATGCGCGGTGACGAGGCGATTCGGAGGGGGAGCAAGCGATTGGAGGGGACAGGGATGCTCAGGAGCTCATCGTGGAGCTCGTGACGGGCTCGAGGAGGCGAGGGAAGGCCGGAGTCGGCGACATCGACCGCGGCGGCCACCGGCCGGACGTGAGGAAGAAGAGGCGGGGCGGCGTCTGCGGGCTGTCCCGGCTCGATTCGCTCCACGGGAAGGTAAAGGGGAGGGCGGCGGAGCTTCAAAGGAGCTCGGTTCGTCGCGGGGCAGTGCGCAGCGGCGGCGCGACGCGAACTCCGGCGAGCTAGGGTTTCGTCCGCGCGGCAGAAACAGAGAGGGAGAGGGAGTGGTGTGCTACGATAGGGAGAGAGAGAGAGAGAGATTCGTGGGGCTCTCCTTTGGCCCTATCCACGCCACGAGGGAAGCAGGACGTGGCGCGGGGGCGCCGTCGGCGAGCTTCTGTCCTCCTGGCAGAGGTTGAAGACGACAAAAGAAATCTTCCTGGAAACCCCCTGGAACTTTTCAAAAATTGCGAGGAGGTCCTTTTCCATTTAAAAACAGGATAGCAAACAGAGTTTTGGGGACCTTTTTGTCAACAGAAAATTTGGCAAAAATACTTTTTGGAAAGCTTATAAAATTTCCAACAACACCATGTGTTTCTTTGGTGTAATTGAAATATTTTTTAGAACAAGATTTTGGGAACCAAAATAAGTATCATTTGTGGGATTTTTCTCAAACTATTTAAATTCATAACTTAAATTGGTTTCAATTTTTGTTTCCATGCATGTATGGAATGAAAACACACCACACACCCTAGTTTAGAAAAATTGGGATGTTACACCTATTAATACCCGAAGATATCCATAAACTTGAAGGGAATATGCCCGAGAGGCAATAATAAAATGGTTATTATCTTATTCCTTGTTTATGATGAATGTTTATTTCTCATGCTAGAATTGTATTAACCGGAAACGTTGATACATGTGTGCTTAATAAACAAACAATGGTTCCTAGTAAAGCCTCTCTTTTAACTAGCTCGTTGATTAATAGATGATCAAGGTTTCCTGATCATGAACATTGGATGTTATTAATAACGGGGTCATGCCATTAGAAGAATGATGTGATGAACATATACCCAAAGAGAATATAGCAATGCGATCAAGTCATTTAGTTTACATTGTTATATCAAACATACGAAGTAACTTATTCCTTAGACCATGAGATCATGTCAATCGCTGATACCGGAAGAGTGCTTTGATGGCATCAAACGTCACACCGTAACAGGGTGACTATAAAGGTGTCGTTAAGTATTCGGAAAGTATTAGTTGAGGATCATGGATCAAGAGTGGAATTTGTCCATCCAAATGACGGAGAGATATACTCTGGGCCCTCTCGGTGATATCACATCGAAACCGCTTGCAAGCACGTGATATGATCACAAAGGATGTTATATCACGGGAACGAGAAAAGAGTACTTGTCGGTAACGAGATTGAACAAGGTATGGTTGATACCAATGAGCGAATCTCGGACAAGTAAAATATCGCGAGACAAAGGGAATAGTTCACGGCGTTGTTGGTTCACACGATCACGAGAGTCATCGTTGAATATATAGGAGTCATCACGGATCTCCAGATCCCGCTGTTGATTATTGATCGGAGAGGAGTCTCGATCATGTCTATCTTATTCGCGAACCGTAGGGTGACACACTTAAGGTTCGATGACGCGTTTGAGAGGATACGGAATATCGAAGAATATTTTGGGCAGCACCGAAATTATTTCGGGGAAAATTGAATTAGTTCAAGGGGTTTTTCGTCGAATGGTTGTTAATAGAATTAACAAATGATTCGAGGTGCTATATGCAAATGTTTGTTAATGGAATTAACAAATATAAATAAAGAAATAAAAATGTTTTATTTATTTATTAAAAGAAAACCTTTGGATTTTCCAAGTGGGAAATAATGGGAAAATGAGTGGAGGTGAGTGGAGTGTCCACTCACATGATGAGGGAAGAGGTGGGGGCACACCCATGGGCTGGCCGCACCCCCCTTGGGCTGCCTCCCCCCTCTCCTATAAAAGGAGGGTGAGAGCTCTCCCTCCTTCACACACTTGGCCACTTCCCTTTCCCTCCACCCGCTGCTCCATTTCATGGTCTCCGGCTTGGCGAAGCCCTGACCGTGGGATTCTTCACCACCACCACGTCGTCGTGCTACTGGAGTTCCGAGGGATCCTCTACTTCCGCGTCCCGCTGGAACGAGTGAACGGAGGTCGTCATCAACTATATCTGGCCATGGGCAGCCCGGCCCGATCAGCCCGACGAAACCCGGCCCGAAATTCTCGGGCGGGCCGGGCCGGGCCTAACCACCGGGCTGGGCTCGGGCCTGTGAAATGTAGCTCGAAGGGTGAGTCGGGCCGGGCTCGGGCTTCAGTTATAGCAAGAAAAAAGGCCCGGCCCGGCCCGAGTTTGTGTTGCCTTGCGCATATGCCTGTATCTGCCTCGGCCCATGCAACATCTAGCCCACTAGCAAAAGAAACCCTAGTCGACCACTCCCCAGTCCCCAACTCCCCACGACCCCCAGCCGCCAGCCCCCAGCGCACACAAAGACGCATTCTTCTCTCCTCCCCTCCCGTCACCGACTCCTCCCCTGACCCCGTGAGATAGCGGCGCCGCCCCCTTAACCATACCGCCGCCCCCTTGAAGCCTAGCGCCGCCGCACCTCCCTCCTCCCCTCTAGTCGCAGCGACAGACGACAGGACCTTCAACCCTAGCGCCGCCGCCAGCCTAGCACCGCCGTCTCGAAGCCTCCATCCGAGGGCCTCTCTTCTTCCACGGGCCTCCGCCGTGAAGCCTAGCGCCACCGCACCTCTCTTCTTCCACGGGCCTCATCCCCTTCCGTCGCACCTCCCGCCTCGAAGCCTCCATCCGAGCACCGCCGCCGTGAAGCCTAGCGCCGCCACACCTCTATTCTTCCACGGGCCTCATCGCCGTCTGTCGCACCTCCCGTCGCCGCACCATCGCATCCATCACAGCGACGGGCCGACCCTTCTTCTCAGGCCACCACACCGGCGCCTCTTTCCTGTCCGCTGCAGACGGCCACGGCCAAAGGTACTTCCTGGTGGTGTTGTTATGTGTTGACGCAGTGGATGGAATGATGGATTTAGTGTGGTGAACTGGTGATGCTTTTATGTATTGTTGGGATTATGTATTGAGTGTGGAGCTGTTGTTATGTATTGATGAGTGTGGTGCTCCTGTTATCCATTGTTGCTGTTGTTGGAATGAAGGATTAAATGGAGCTGTATTGATGAGTGTATATTGTGGATTAAATGGAGCTGCTGTTGTTGTCTTTTGTAGAAATAACTATGGCTTTTGTCAATTGTAGAAGTAGAAATAGCTACTGTATCTATTGTAGAAATGGAGCTGCTGTTATTTATATATATGGTGTTGATGCTGTTATCTATTGTAGAAATAGCTATGGATTTTCTAATTGTATATTGTAGATTAAATGGAGCTGCTGTTGTTGTAGAAAATAATTCATTTCTGCTGACATGTATAGGTTGAGCATGGTGAATCCAAACGAACAAGAAGGGCCGGAGGGTGATGAACCGGATTACCATCCGGAAGAACTAGAAGGGCAGTCTGATGATGGAGCAACAGATGGGATGGAGCTATTTGTTGTTCCCCCTGACCCCCCTCGGACGCGGCACAAGCGTGTAAGAGCAAGGGGAAAGGCGCCGACAGCGGATAGAAGTGGACCAGCAGATGGAAGTGGACCAGCTGATGGAAGTGGACCAGCGGCGAAACGCCCTCGTACAAATGAAGCTCCCGAACAGAGGCAACAATCATCTTCTAGCACTTCAAGACTGAAATCAAAGGTGTGGCAGGACTTCACCAAGATCTCGGAGCCTGGTGCTAAAGTCACAGTAGCTGAATGCAACCATTGCAAGGCACAACTTAGCGGAGGGTCTAAAAATGGTACATCTCATATCCTTAGGCACACTAAACGCAACATAAATTGGAAATCTGAAGTCTCCAAGCGTAGCTACATTTGCATTACTTGCCACTACATAGATGCTGAATGGAAACTGAACAAGAGAATAGTATGGTTCAAAAAAATTGATCCACCGTACGATGGAGCATCTATTGCTGACGAGGTTCACCTAGCTTTTTGTGAATGGAGGGTTGATAAGAAAGTGATGTGTATGACCCTTGATAATGCAGCATATAATGATAAGATGATTGAATGCTTGAGAACTCATTTACTGTCCAAAGGTGCTATTCCCATGGCTGGAAAATTCTTTCAAATCCGCTGTTGTGTTCATATACTGAATTTGATTGTTCAATCCGGTTTGACATTGATTGATGCTGCTGTTGAGAAACTTAGAGATGGTATAATGTATATAAAAGCTTCTGGCACTAGGGCGCATAAGTTTTATAGCACTGCTGTTACTATTTTCAACTTAGAAGAATCAAGAAGGATGAAACCTGATATGCCTATCCGTTGGAATTCAACTTACACGATGCTTGAGTCTTGTTTGTACTTTAGAGATGTGTTGCATTGGTATTCTGAGAGGGACAACATATTCAAGGCCAACTTTTGGCTATGCGAGGAAGATTGGGCCAAGGTCTCCCATATGTATACATTTTTGGAGGTTTTCTTCAAAGTGACAACAGTCTTCTCAGGTACAAAGTATCCTACTGCCAACTTGTACTTCGTGAATGTCTATCTTGTTCATACTGCTATGATTGAGGCCAATGATGGCATAAATGCTTACATGGCTCCAATGTTGAAAGTGATGAAAGAAAAGTTTATGAAATATTGGTCAGATTATAGCGTATTTCTGTCTTGTGCTGCTGTTCTTGATCCACGTATAAAATTCAAGTTCTTAGAGTATTGCTACTCCAAGCTATATAGTGAAGAAGATGCTAGCAGACGTATTGATGGTGTTAGAAGTGCAATGTATTGTTTATTTCTCGAGTACCGAATTAGTGGTGTAGCTACCAATGAACACTTACCAACTGCTGGTTCCTCGGGCACTTCTGGACTTGGTGCATTTTCTGACTATGACAACTACGTGCAAAGTACTAGCTCACAAGAAGAAAAATCTGAGTTAGATTTGTACTTGGCTGAACCAGTGAAGAAGTTGAATGATAATGTGGATATATTGGATTATTGGAGTAAGTCTGCTGCTAGATATCCACAATTGGCAAGAATGGCACGTGATATCCTTGTTGTTCCTGTATCAAGTGTTGCTTCGGAATCAGCTTTCAGCTTGAGTAAAAAGGTTATAACCCCGAACAGGAGCTCACTTAAACCAAAGACAGTCGAGGCCTTAATGTGTTTGCAAGATTGGTATCGTTGCAAAATTCAGAAGAAAGAAGGTAGCTGCTACAACCTTATTTGTTGCACTTTTCTTATTCCCATGTTTTAACTGCTAATCCGATTCACCCAACTTTTTTAGATAATAAGAAAAAGGAGGTTGTGATTCCCCTAGATGATGATGAAGATTCATCTTCTTCGGATGAAGAATGTAACATCTTTATCTCTATTGTTTGCATGTCAAGTTCTCAACTTATATCTATAGTATACTGACTGCTATTTCATTTCATCTTGTATCTTGTAGAATGTTTCAAGTTGCTAGAGAAACAAGATGAGAAGGGGACTTGGAGATGTCAGCTATCCAACTACTATTTATTTCTGTTCTATGCTTTGGACCTGGACTGTAATAATATTTGTGTACAATTGTTTTGTCCAAACTGGAATGTTGAGATGTCAAAACGTGATGTTTTGCTTGCAAAACTAGTGAAACTACTCTTGTTATGCGATTGATACCGTGTACTGCTGTTATGCGTCAATTGCTGCTGTATACTTCTGTTTTTCTCTCAAAATAATGCTGTTATGCTGTTAAAACAAGCAAACTATTGCTGCAGTTTTACTGTCAAAATAGGGCTGCTGTTTTTCTGTCAAAACAAGAAAAATAGTGCTTCTGTTTTTCTGTCAAAACAAGTAAAATAGAGCTGCTGTTACTGCCATCGGGCCGTCGGGCCGGGCTTTCGGGCTCTCGGGCTTTGCCTCGGGCCGGGCTCGGGCCAAAGAGTTGGTGAAAAGTGTCGGGCCGGGTCGGGCTCGGGCCTGATCAGTAGACGCCGGGCTTTTTTCCACCCGGCCCGAAGCCCGGCCCGGCCCGAGAAATGGCCAGATATATCATCAACCGTACGTGTGACCGATCACGGATGCACAGCCGGATTTCGGTGCCCATCTTCTCGCTATCGGGATCGGTGTGAGTACGACTACGCCAACAACGAGATTTGATCTCGTACCACTTTGAGTCTTCGAGGGTATGTGTTCTCCTTAACCCTCTTGTTGCCCGTTGCACTTCGTCTCCTAGATTAGATCTTGGCCTTTTCGGGTGTCTCTCGCGTAGGAAAATTTTTGTTTTCTATGCAACGACCCCTTCAGTGGTATCAGAGCCGGATCTATGCGTAGATGTTTTGTACGGGTAGAACACATAGGTGTATGTGGGTGTTGATGATCATGTTATTGCCTCCTTGAGTATTTTATGATCTTAGTGGCATAGTAGGATGAAGCTGCCCCAGACTAACTTTACGTGTACTATGTACGCGAGAGTTGTCTCACTTGTGGCTAAGGGGGTGTCCGTTTCTCCTACTATAGTTAAGATCTAATCTACGAAGGGTTGCTAAAAATATGCTTATCAACGTTGTGGTTGATGTTCGTAGGTATGAACGGTTCTATCCTCGAAAGCCCTAAGCCACGTAAAATATGCAAAAATAAATTAGAAGCGGCTAACTAGTTTTTGCTGGGCATGTGATGTGATATGGTCAATATTACAAATTTGATTATGAGATGATCTATTTTGTAAATTATTGATATACCGGAAGGTATCCATATGGTTGTCTTCTTATTGATGGACAATCAAGATTGGGTGCCATGGTACTTGGTACCACGCCGGTGGAATGATGGAGATCATACCATAATGCACATGATGGAGATCAAGTGCAAGGAGGACCATATCATATCACGTTATCCTTTCATGTGATGTCTGTGATGTTAATCCTTTTTATGCATATTGTTTTGCTTAGATAGCGACGGTAACATTATAAGATGATCCCTCTCACTTAATATCAAGATAATAATGTGTTCTTCCTTAAGTATGCACCGTTAAGAAAGTTCGTCGTTTCGAGACACCACGTGATGATCGGGTGTGACAGACTCAACGTTCGCATACAACGGGTGTTTTCAAGCCTAGCATGTACAGACATGGCCTTGAAACACAAGCAATACTACGGTTCTACTTGGCGAGCCTAGCATGTACAGACATGGCCTCAGAACACGTAACCGAAAGGTAAAGCATGAGTCATATGGATGATATGATGAACATGTCGATGTTCGCCTTTGAAACTACATCATCTCACGTGATGATCGGTTTTGGTGTAGTGAATTTGGTTCGTGTAATCACTAAAGACGACTAAGAGGGATGTTGTTTTTGAGTGGGAGTTCATGGTTTAATTTTTGAATTAACTTGAACTTATTTATCATGAACAACAAATCAAAGTGAATTTGCACAACTTGTAGTAGTCATTGGCATCCACATAACTACCTTACACTTAGATTGTTAATTGAGATATAACTGTTATGATCTGGTAAATACCATTTAAGATTGGTACCGTATTAGTGAAATTTAAAATTGAGTCCTATTGTAGATTTTTGGTATTTCCTACCTATCTCCATATGGTTAATGATTGATTGATCTAGAGAGCAAATAATTCCTACTTAGAATCCAGAGTCATGGTTGCTTCCGTATTACTTTATCTTCAAACGAATGTTTTGTTGATCAAGGTGATTTAGGAACTGAAAAGAGTTGTTTTCAGAAACAATCAAGTGAAAGATATATTGATATCTAGAAACTTATTTGTGGCAACATGACTGAGTATAATTTAGCGTGACAATATTTGCTTATATTATCTGAATATATACAATCATTGAAGATGCTGAGCGTTTGAATATTCCAAGAAGTTGGACGCTAAAAATTATCCTCTAAATTCCTTCCTTCGAGCTATAGTAGCTTAATCATAAAATTGTTATGATGGGATGGATTAAAAGTATGTGTAAAGTCTTTTACCTTACTTGGAAATTGCTAAGAGTGGAATCTAGAAGAATGCTATTAATATGGTGATATTAGTGGAACAATCAAACTCAAAGTATGACTCGATGGGTGATAGTATATGATTAACACGCCAAAGAAAATGAGCTAGTAAGACTAGCATTGTTTGATGTTGAATGATTCTTCTGTAAAGGAAAGGGAATATTGAAAATAGAATTACAAAAAGATATATGGCAGAAAAAGAAGATAACTGGAAAGGTCCAGCTCAGGAGTATATGCTTGATATACAAGTTATAGATGTATTACTAGTTAACAAAGTATTTTTGGGTATTTTGATACCACATTGGTTGGTATGAGTTGTCATACAAAGCAACGCAATGCAAGAAATACAAGGGCCTAAGAGGAACTACTAATAGATGTGGAATCGATTATGACAAGAACATAAATAAAGTGTTATTGTGTTCATTGTCGTATCGAACCAAACAGTCAAGATTTATTTGAAGAACTTAATAATTTGTTATTTTGTTCTAGTCTTTTGTGAGAACAAATGAGACTGTTCAAACGATGACCATATTCCATAATTGATGGATATGTTAATATAAATCATGTTGGTAAAGTAAACATCTATAAGACTGAATGCTAAACGTTGCAAGACGTAAAAGAATTTCACTTAAATTGTGACACCACCATTTTAGTTCATATCGGAAAGGAAAACATGAAGGAACTCCATATTGATGGACTTCCGGAGTCATTTTGTTTTGAATAAATTGACGCTTGTGAGAGCTCTTCCAAAACATGACTAGAATTCCGTTCATAGGCCAAAGTAGAATGGCCGACTAATTTAGTGGAGATTATACATATTGATATATATAGTCCATTATGTGTAGTCATGTATGGTGGATTAATTTTTCCTTCATAAAATTTTGTCGATGATTTAAGTAGATATGTGAGTATATCTATTTAAAGGGAACAGAGTTTGACATTTTGAATTGGTTCAAAAGGTTGTTAATATGAAGTTAAAATCAATGTAACAAGATAATCAACTATTTATGATTGGATCATAAAGGATAAAGTTTGAGTTACAAGTTTAGCAAAACATCTAAGAAGTTGCAGAATTGTTCTACAACTTATACTTCTCGAATACCCACATTAGATTGGAGTATTCAAAAAGACAAAAACAAACCATGTTTGACATGGTAAGATTAATAAAATTGCCATTATAATTTTGTAGTTTATACATTAAGGATAACCGCTTTTACATGAAAAGAGCACCATCATGATTCGTTGAAATTGACAACATATAAGATATGGTTTAGGTAATGACCCGAATTGTCATTTTTCTTAAGTTTTGGTATGCATAGCATGTGTAAAATGTTTACAACCAAAATAGGATAAATATATGCTTATAAGGTTATCCCAAATAAAACATTGGGTATTTCTCCTATCACCGACCAAAGACAAATGCAGTTTGTCAGAAAGGGTTGATTTCTCGAGAAAGTAGTTCTTGCGAAACAAGTGAGTGGGAGCACGGTACAAACTCAACGAGATTAAAGAATCTTCGTCATCATGTCAAGAGTAGCGCAGCACTGGAAGTTGTTCCGGGGTTTACTATTTTGACTAAGTAGAAGACACTACAAATGTTGTAGATACTTCAAATGAGTTTGTGAACTGTACCAGAAAAGTCCAAAAACTTTGTACTTAGAACAACTTGTGGTTTAAGTGTAAAGTATTGTTTTGACAACAAAAGGACATGGACCTTATAAAGGAAGCAAATGATGGGCCCTGACTTCGTAAAATTGACTATGAGTCATTATATCCGCCATAGTATCCTTGTATGAATATCAAGTATGTGACTTGGTAGTCCTTTCAATAGGCATGATGCCTAACGATAGCAAAAGGGTCTACATAGCGACAAAGACATGGATACTTATCGAAAAGTTGTTTTCGACGAAGTTCAAAGAGTTGACTACTACAAGATTTCGATCTTCCGTAGTGATGCTTTAGTCTTTGCGGATAGTTCTAGCAAAAAAATTACATATTATGATATGGCAGTTGAATAACAAAACCAACTCTCCTCTCGAGGAAGTTTCATCAAGGATGTGTACTTGACACAGTCTGAGAGTTTTGTAAAATTCAAAAGGTTGCTATAAAGGCATGCACACTTCAATGGTTGAAGTGAGCATAGAGAAGTTGAAATCTTTAGCCTAATGAAGTTATCAAAAGAGTTTGATTCCATCATGAATGATAAAGATGCTTGTAGAGTTACAAGAAATTAAGTGGGAGCGCTATGACATATTTCCAATACTTTATGTAGATGACATATGGTTGATTGGAAAATATGCATTTTAAATTAACACGGTTAATATTTTCGATTTCATATTGATGAAAGGCTTAGAAGATATTGGGCATCGATATCTATAAAAGATGGATTGACGCACCTGATATGATTGAAGCCAAATTACATAGATGAAATATTGAAGTAAGTCAATATGAAAATGACAAGGAGTTCTTGTCACATGGAAAATATGAGCAAGATTCATGTGTTTTGACACATGATGAGCATCATTGAAATAGAGATTTCTAAGTCATGTTTCCATGCTATGTACACAACCAGATGAGTCCTATGCTATAAAATGTTATAGTAGGATAATTCATATGATGATTAGACAACAGTGGGAGAGATCCTTGTGTCATTTTAGAAATGCTAAGGATATGTTTTCCTATATAGTAATGACAAAATATTAGTTGTAATATGTTACACTAATAGTCTTGTCATTTATTCAAGTAATTTTATCTCAATTAAAATATGTGATGAAGGGTAGCACAATAGGATGGAAGAAAGTTCCATGCTGTGTTTGAAAGAGTTTCAAAATTAAAATATTGTGACAGATACTACAACAAAGGCTAAAGTATATCGTTGTGTTAACAACTGATTATAAGCGTATTTTGTGTCAAGGAGTTCTTTATTGAACTTGGTGAATTTCCAAGAATGCTGAAACTATGAAGCTACATTTTCACAATGTTAGTAACATCAGTTTAAGCTGAGGAATTAAGGTATCACCGGAACTTGGTGAGTTTCCAAGAATGCTAACACTATGAAGCTACATTTTCACAATGTTAGTGACATCAGTTTAAGCTGAGGAATTAAGTTTTCACCAATTGACCATATATATACAAAGCCATCTCATTAGAGAATGAGTGATGCGTGTAGACGCAAATAACATGCAAATACAATAGGACCTGAACAGTTCAGATCTTTTTGATGATGTTTACCGCATGTGAAGCATGGTAATAACACTGGTACGCCATATGTGTTAAATTGCTTACAGACTAGATTATTGACTCTAGTGCAAGTGGGAGACTGAAGGGAATATGCCCGAGAGGCAATAATAAAATGGTTATTATCTTATTCCTTGTTTATGATGAATGTTTATTTCTCATGCTAGAATTGTATTAACCGGAAACGTTGATACATGTGTGCTTAATAAACAAACAATGGTTCCTAGTAAAGCCTCTCTTTTAACTAGCTCGTTGATTAATAGATGATCAAGGTTTCCTGATCATGAACATTGGATGTTATTAATAACGGGGTCATGCCATTAGAAGAATGATGTGATGAACATATACCCAAAGAGAATATAGCAATGCGATCAAGTCATTTAGTTTATATTGTTATATCAAACATACGAAGTAACTTATTCCTTAGACCATGAGATCAAGTCAATCGCTGATACCGGAAGAGTGCTTTGATGGCATCAAACGTCACACCGTAACAGGGTGACTATAAAGGTGTCGTTAAGTATTCGGAAAGTATTAGTTGAGGATCATGGATCAAGAGTGGAATTTGTCCATCCAAATGACGGAGAGATATACTTTGGGCCCTCTCGGTGATATCACATCGAAACCGCTTGCAAGCATGTGATATGATCACAAAGGATGTTATATCACGGGAACGAGAAAAGAGTACTTGTCGGTAAAGATATTGAACAAGGTATGGTTGATACCAATGATCGAATCTCGGACAAGTAAAATATCGCGAGACAAAGGGAATAGTTCACGGCGTTGTTGGTTCACACGATCACGAGAGTCATCGTTGAATATATAGGAGTCATCACGGTTCTCCAGATCCCGCTGTTGATTATTGATCGGAGAGGAGTCTCGATCATGTCTATCTTATTCGCGAACCGTAGGGTGACACACTTAAGGTTCGATGACGCGTTTGAGAGGATACGGAATATCGAAGAATATTTTGGGCAGCACCGAAATTGTTTCGGGGAAAATTGAATTAGTTCAAGGGGTTTTTCGTCGAATGGTTGTTAATAGAATTAAAAAATGATTTGAGGTGCTATATGCAAATGTTTGTTAATGGAATTAACAAATATAAATAAAGAAATAAAAATGTTTTATTTATTTATTAAAAGAAAACCTTTGGATTTTCCAAGTGGGAAATAATGGGAAAATGAGTGGAGGTGAGTGGAGTGTCCACTCACATGATGAGGGAAGAGGTGGGGGCACACCCATGGGCTGGCTGCACCCCCCTTGGGCTTCCTCCCCCCTCTCCTATAAAAGGAGGGTGAGAGCTCTCCCTCCTTCACACACTTGGCCACTTCCCTTTCCCTCCACCCGCTGCTCCATTTCATGGTCTCCGGCTTGGCGAAGCCCTGACCGTGGGATTCTTCACCACCACCACGTCGTCGTGCAGCTGGAGTTCCGAGGGATCCTCTACTTCCGCTCCCCGCTGGAACGAGGGAACGGAGGTCGTCATCAACCGTACGTGTGACCGATCACGGATGCACCGCCGGATTGCGGTGCCCATCTTCTCGCTATCGGGATCGGTGTGAGTACGACTACACCAACAACGAGATTTGATCTCGTACCACTTTGAGTCTTCGAGGGTATGTGTTCTCCTTAACCCTCTTGTTGCCCGTTGCACTTCGTCTCCTAGATTAGATCTTGGCCTTTTCGGGTGTCTCTCGCGTAGGAAATTTTTTGTTTTCTATGCAACGACCCCTTCAAAACTTTGCTTACGAAGTGATATATAATTTCTTGTCTTACCAAGGTGGGTACAATTTTTTTCTCTCTTGATCTACGTGTACAAAATACTCTTTTTTGTAGGTATGCTACCATCTTCTATGGTGGGTTGTAAATAAACATAGGTACACGAAGTTTAACAATGTCTAACAGGATGGCTTCCATGGACTGACGTGGCAGCAAGGTAAAGGGCGGCTACCATGGACTGCCTAGGGGAGGGTATTCTTCTGGCCATAGATGAGGATGCAGCGGAAGAGGAGAGGGCCTATTCTATGAGAGAGAGGACCATAGAGGGAGCAAATGTGGTGTGGCTTGGTTTGTACGAAATTATTTTTTTAGATCAGATAGGATGTGTGGTCACTTTCCTACGCGGTTGCGATCATTGTATTTTAGAAATAGATAATTTTTTGACATCTTGAAATAGATGTTTTTCTTATTACGGGTATTGCATATGTATTTCCACTAGTGTTGACAAAACGCAAACAATCGGATGTAAATTAGACTCAGTGTTACTTTAAGGGGACGTGCATCGACTCTAATAACGAGGTTTCTATAATCATGTGTTTCATGAATTCTGTTAATGAAATGACATAGAATAGATGAATCCTTAGGAAAAAATTATAGCATTCAATCTTACAAAGAAAACTACCTGTACGAAGGTAATTAGGATTGCAGTTCTCCAGAATTTCTATTAAAATCCTTTAAATCAAGCAGTCGATATAAACATGTTGATGGGAATGCAAATTAAGAGCATATTCACCAGCGCCCCAATACACCGTTCGACAGTGTTGCCGGCATATGATACTGGGAGCTTCGTGCACATGTTGCGTCCTATTGCGGCGTTGGCCCCCACCAGCGTCCCAAATAGGACGGCAACGTGTGCCCCGACGCTCCCAATAGCTTGTGCCAGTAAAACTTGCCGGACGCTGTGTATTTGGATGCCGGTGGAGGCGCATTCCAATTTTTTATCCTAAATTATAAACTTAATGAACTGAACTAATTTTAAAGTAAAATAACAAATTTGATAGTTTTTTATATATTTGCCGCGAATTTGCCGCGCGAGTATGCTCAGCCGCTGGTTTGTCGCTGTTTCCGCCGTCGTTGTTGCCGCCTGATGGCTAACGTTGGAAGACCCCAAGTGTAGGGTGTGAAGAGTGCAACGGAAAGTATTTCCTAAAAAAAAACCAAGGTTGAATCGACCGGTAGGAGAAATAAATCACTTCCGAAGGTTGATGCAGCTGATGTGGCAGGACGCACTACCGGTTCAGAAGCAACGTGGAACCTACACAACACAATCAAATCACTTTGCCCCAACGAAGCAGTGAGGTTGTCAATGTCACCGGTTTTGCTGAAAACAAAGAGGTTAAACGTATGGTATGGAAAACAATACTTGTTTGCAGTAGATGAAAAGAGTACAGTGATGACAGTAGGAAAACAGTAGGAACAATATGAGAATAGTTATTGCAGTGGTTGTATGGATGAAACGAGTATTCGTATGCAAAAACGGAGCGTGTCTCTCTCCCACACAACGAATGCTGGGTTCCGAACATATTTATTGCATCAAGGAAAACAAAAGAAAACTAAAGAAAAAAACAAAAAACAAAGAGACGCTCCAAGTAAAATGCATATGATGTGACCGAATAAAAATATAGTTTCACTAGAAGTGACCTGATAAATTGTTGATGAAGAAGGGGATGCCTTGGGCATCCCCAAGCTTTTTCTTTGCACTCTTCTTGATCACATTATATCACTCTCTTCTCTTGACTCTTAAAAACTTCCTTCACACCACACTCAATGTAATTCACATCAGAGGGTTAGTGCACAATAAAAAATTCACATGTTCTGCATGGACACAAATACTATTAATACTTTTTAAACATTAGCTACATCCACTGATGTTTTGTGGAGCAAAGAAATCCACTCGACATAGTAAAACAGAGAATGCAAGTAAAAAAAGCAGAATCTGTCAAAAACAGAACAGTCTATAAAAACGAATTTTTAGGGGTACCTACATTGCTCAAATAGAAAAAGGTAAAGCTAGAAAAAGTTTTGGAATTAGCTGAGGAAGAAGCAGAAGAATTTTCTGGTCATTTTGATCTTTCTGTGAATTATGCGATTTTTTACGGTGGACAACAGAAATCTGTTTCCTGCACATAAATCCAAAACCAACCTCAACTTTCACTAGATACTTTACTTGGCACAACAAATGCGAGAAAATAAAGATACAAATGAGTTGCTACGGAAGTAAACAACACCTTGACTCAAAGAAAACAGACAAAAACAAAGCAGAAAATAAAACCATGGGTTATCTCCCAAGAAGTGCTTTTCTTTAACGCCTTTTAGCTAGGCCCAGAAAACTTAGAATAAAGTATTTTCAAGTGAAGAAGCATACAAATTGAGACAAGAAAACTTCACCACAATGCATTGTATTTTATCTATATGGGTTTTAGATGTTCCTCTCTCAACACGTTTAGGTTTACTACTTTCATCAAATAAATTTTCAGGAACAATCGAGTCAAAATTATTTTCTTGGGCTTCATGCAGTGCTACTAATTTAAAGGGGATTGATATTTTCTTCTCATTTTCATTTTTAGGTTCAGCTTTTTCGAAAGCACCAACAACATTTACACATGAGCCTAGAATATTAAAACGATTGAAAAAATTTCTAGCTTCTATAGCAACATCTCTAAATTCTTTAAGTATGGCTTCTAAGATAATTTTTTTTTCAAAATCTTTAATATTATTCAAGTTGATGAACATTTGCTGCAGTATGGGGTGAAGGTTAAAAAACCTAGCTTCTAACATGTGAATTAAAAAAGTTCCAGCAGTTTCATAATTTGGAGCAAGCTCTACTATGGATTTTTCCTCAAAATTTTTATGCTTACTAACATGACCAAAGAATTCTTTAATGGTATCCTTTCCAAGTATAGAACCACTTCCTACTGGTAGATCTTTCAGAGTGAACTTAGGGAGCAAAATGATGAAGAATAACAACATGGTAACAAAAATAACAGCTAGAATAAGAACTAATTTTTTTGTGTTTTCGATAAAGAGAAGCAAACAAGACAAAATAAAATAAACTAAGCAAAACAAAAAGAAAGTAAAGAGATTGGAGGTGAGAGACTCCCCTTGAAGAAATCCTCTTTCTCCCGGCAACGCCGCCAGAAAACTTGTTGATAGCTAACGTTGGAAGACCCTAGGTGTAGGGTGTGAAGAGTGCAACAAAAGTTTTCCCTCAGAAAGAAACAAAGGTTGAATCGACCAGTAGGAGAAAGAAATCACTTCCGAAGGTTGTGCATTTGATGTGGCAGGGCGCACTACCGGTTCAGAAGCAACGTGGAACCTACACAACACAATCAAATCACTTTGCCCCAACGAAGCAGTGAGATTGTCAATCTCACCGGTTTTGCTGAAAACAAAGAGGTTAAACGTATGGTGTGAAAAACAATACTGGTTTGCAGTAAATGAAAAGAGAACAGTGTTGGCAGTAGGAAAACAGTAGAAACAGTATGAGAGCAGTGATTGTATTATTAGTATAGAGGAAATAGACCGGGGTCCACATTTTACTAGTGGTGTCTCTCCAAAACAGATAGATAACATGTTGGGTAAACAAATTACAGCTGGGCAATTGACAGATATAAAGGCTGCACTGTAGTGCATACACATGACATGATGATTACTATGTGATTTATGCGGGCATTACAACAAGATATATAGACTGTTATCCAATTGCATCTATGACTAATAATCCACTCTCAGGATGTCATCCGAGCAAACCTTGGGTATTAAGTTACAAGCAACAGCTAATTGCATTAAGCAAAGTGTGTAATGTAAGCAACAAAATAATCCTTAGACAAAGCATTGTTGTTTTCTCCCTAATGACAACAACACATCCTCCACCCGTTTACGTTTCTGTCACTCGAGCGTGAGTGAAAGAGAGGCATGAACCCACTATCGAGCATAAATACTCCTTCTTGAAGTCACAAGCATCTACTTGGCTAGAGCATCTACTAGCAATGGAGAGCATGCAAGATCATAAATAATATACACATGAAAAGAACATGCTAGATTGATAATCATTGGACATATCATTCAATATTCATCAGATCCCAACAAACACAACATGTAGCATTACAATAAGATG
The DNA here is from genome assembly GCA_028641055.1 of Alopecurus myosuroides. Taxonomy (NCBI): domain Eukaryota; kingdom Viridiplantae; phylum Streptophyta; class Magnoliopsida; order Poales; family Poaceae; genus Alopecurus; species Alopecurus myosuroides. The sequence goes on from CM054058.1 coordinate 136,321,698, forward strand.
ATCTTGATCATGTTAGGCAGCTCACAAGATCTAAAGATGAGGCATAAAGAGGAGAGAACAACCATCTAACTACTGCTATGGACCCGTCGTCCAAGGATGAACTACTCACGCATCATTCCGGAGGCGGACATGATGATGAAGAGCCCTCCGATGATGAGTCCCCCTTCCGGCAGGGTGCCGCGGAGAGCTCTAGAACCCTTCCAAACTAGGGTTGACGATGACGACGGCTGCGGATGTTTTTGGTGGAAAAGTCTTGGGTACTTAGGGTTAATCTCCCGAGAGGTATAAATAGGCGAGAGGGCAACGTCGGTGGGCGGCCAGGGGGCCCACACCATTCCCAGGCGCGGCCAGAGGGGGGCGCGCCGCCCTATGGTGTGGGGCCCATGTGGCTCCCCTCCGGACTCCGTGTGCGCGACAGATTTCTAAGACTTTCGGGCTTCGAATCGTCCAATACCGAGAATATTTCCAGAACAACCTTTTTGAAACTAAAAACAGCGGAAAACATGTACTGACTGTGTGGCATCTTGTCAATAGTTTTGTCCCAGAAAATCGATAAAAAGGAGCATAAAGTGTACATGAAACATGTAGCATATAGTATGAAAACAACATGGAACATCAGAAATTATGGATACGTTTATGACGTATCAACATGTCCAATCTTAGTTTCTACTCGTCCTTGAGTAGGTAAACGATAAAAACAAATAATTTCTGAGGTGATATGCTACCAACATAAAATTGATCATCATAAAGTAAAAGCATATGTACACAGAGATCATAGTACTTTAAACACAAACATGATAGATATAATTTTAACAATGAAATTTAGCAATCACCTTGCATCATGAAAAATAACACAAATAAAAGATCATGAATAATAATGCAGTTGAAAGTTATATGTCAGTTTTGAGCATAAAGAAAACATATCAAAGTGATATTTCGCTTGTCCTTAAGAGTGGGGCAAAACATAAATGCGAGGACACCTTCACAGGGATGCGATGCCCGACGAAGAAAGTCGCCTCTGGTCTCGTCATGCAGCTTTTGATGCCGCCGCCGACGTTTTTGGTGTTGCCTCCAGCCGTGGTTGCGGGTCATGTCGCTGGTGAGTGGGAAGAGATATAGCAAGAAGGGGAGCGAGGGAGTAGAGAGCTGTGGCGATGGGGGAGACCAATGTGGCAAACTTTATAGCGGCAAGAGGGGCTGCGAGGCACTGGAGCGCGTCCATTTACCCCGGCGCCGGTTTCCAAGGCCATTACTCCGGTGATGTGCGTCGGGAAGACGAGGCGCAACACGATACACCCTAAACCCTAAAAACAACCCTAAGTCCTGAACTTAAACCGTTGCGCCATTAAAACACGCAGACCGGTCCTTCTCGCCCGCTGTTAATCCCTTTAACCGTGTTTGTGTCGCTGACATCTCGCCCGTCAGATCCGATGTGACAGACGTTGCCGCGTCTGCGGGGCGGCCAGTAGCAACCCAACAAAAAGAAACTAAAGCTGGTTACCGGAGGCTGGATTAGCCCCGTCCGACCACTATTGAGAGATTTAGTGGGGGGTATTTATGCAAGAGCGAACTCGTTTCTTTCTCGCCATCTCTAGTCTGGAGACATGTGAGCCGCTCCACATGCATGTGGTCTTCGGCTCGGGAAAAGACCTTTGCTCCCTATTCTAATTTCTTCTTTTTAGGTCGCCTAGAAACTAGTTAGCTACGATCATCCACTCCTCCCGTGATGCAGGCTTTATAATGATAAGACGTCTTGTTAAATACAGAAGTAACAGGACGAGTCAGGGTACATGAATTTTCTTATCGACCAATCTTTCACGTCACATGGACTATGTCTTCTCACGACTCTTCATTCGCTTCATCTTTCTCTGGTATAGTCTTTTCCTATCACCTCATCCCGCATGCATCGCATCGCTGTCGCGTGGCCATTGTTAAACGATCACATCTGCTGAGAACCTCACCCTTTCCGATCTTCGTTGTCAACCGTGTTAATTCCTTCGCGCGATTAGTTTTGTTCGCTTGTGTCTTGCTTTGTCCCATTTGTTTTCCTTTTGGATATTGCTTCTGTTAGGGAATATCGGGGCAGCGCTGCAACATAAAGCTGGAGCAAGAAGTCTAAACTGGGATTTTACTTTCATAATTCAGCTCCTCTCGCTCCCAGCTAAATATGGCTTTGCCTCTCTAGCACTCATGTTTCCGACTCTCCGTGTTCTAGATTGTGGACGAGCTAACAGAAAAACAAGTAGTAGCACTCCACTTGATGCTCTCCTCCTCGACAGACAATACGCCGATGCTCATAATTAAATACCAATTGATCTACACTTTATTAGTTGTCTCCCAGCTCACAAGTACCCAGTTCTTTCTTTGGAAGCAAGCATCGCGCGAAAAAATTATTGACATTCTCTTTGGCTGGTTGATGCATGCTCAAGGCAGGGAGACAGGATCATTTGTAAATGGAGAAAGGAACAACTATATACTGTATGATCCACGCTACGGATATGGGAGACTACCTGAGAAAGGAAGCGATTTGTATGCATGTGTAATCATCAGTTACTAATTTACTACCAGTGGTAGTATCACCCAATTATAGTTTAAACAAAACCCACCAATGTCAGAATTCACATGCATACATTTTGGTGCAAGCTGGTACTGGCTTGAGCTAGTCAGTCTACTGAGTACTGACATGGACCGTTTGACACTCAGCTTTTGGAGGATTAGTGATTTCTGCTGTTTCCTAAGACGATCCTAATAGCAACCAACAAGTGGGAATTTCTGGGGCAGCCTCGAGTAGTAGTATTTTTCTGACTGGATGCTCAAGCTCGGCTTATCAATACCAGACAGAAACCAGTTCTTTATTTAACTTTGCTCACTATGAATTCTCAACTGCTGAAGCTCAAATCCACTGGTCACAGCTCTCAGTGATGCACCCACTACGTGATTCAGATCATCAAATACCTGACAGCAACGCCATCAAATGCATCCGAGGGTGCTGTATTAGAAACGGATAAACCTCTGTACGGTGCCACTTAAACCTGACAGCAGCCATGATGCCCACCGCATGCTAATTGGTCCCTGATCTCAGCAAAGGCGACGGGAAAACTTCCCGTCTTTCCACGGCCTGCTTTTTCCATGCTTTTCTGCTTTCCCTTTGGCCTGGCCTTGGCTATACCTAGCACTTTGATGAATCATTTCCCTGCAAGGATCATGTGGGTGCTACAGGACGGGCTATAGTGTGCATGGGACTGGGAGTGGGGATCCACTAACCATGATCCTGGGATTATTTTCTCGCAGACTTCACTTCCCATCAGCCTCCGGCCCTATCATCTATCTATCTACTCGGCTATTTTCTATTTAGGAGCTGTGATGGCAGCCTTTCCCGGCGCTCTCTTTTTGTTGCTCCAAACATTTTCTTTGGGTTTTCTCCTCGCGCGCCACATTGGCGCCACCGGATCGGCTGAGATCTCGCTTTTGATTCAGTGGCAGGCTGCCTTTAAGTAGAGGCAGCAGGCAGGGTAGCTCCCATTCTTGTAGGTTACCCCGTTCCTGGAATTCCGCAATCAAACACCCAGCCCCATCAGAGGCAAAGCAAGACTCTCAAGGTAATAGTTCTCTTTTGCCTGCAATGTGGTTGCTTGCATAGTGTTTCTTCAGTTTCTCCTGTTATTTGTTCCTCCTTTTGGCATTGCTTTTCGGCTTTCTTGGTTGATCACCGGTAAGGAACAGAAGTGGTAGTTCCGTAGTGAAGACGCTGGGAAAAGAAAAGTAGTTATGCTTATATAGTTGAACTATAGTTTAGTTCTTCAGTAAATTTGCTTACTCGGGCCATGTTATAACCTTGCAGGGGATTGTTTTGATTGCAAACGACCAAGAATCGACGTAGGAAGCCATGAGCGAGTCTTGGCAGAGGTCGAGGCCATGGCCAGGGGACGCCGCGATGACGCCGTCCGAGCCGGCTGCCGCCGCGGACGCCAGGGGCGGCGAGGCGTCGACGCTCAGGGACTTCGGCACGTCGATGGACGCAATCTCCTTCGGGTTCGCGGCCACGGCCATCCTCATCTCCATCTTCCTCCTCATGGCCATCTTCGAGCACCTCATCAAGCCCCAGGCCTTCCGGGCGCCGGACAACTCACCCGGCCGCCGCCGACGGCGTAACCACGGCTCGCCCGGCAAACTCCAGAGCCCGCCCATGGTAAGATCCCCATCTGGTTACACGACAACTCACCGCTTCTTAATTTGATACGAAATGCGTGCAGGGTACGTGTTGCTTCATGCTTTGATGAGAGAAGAGAACTGAGCGGTTGGCTTTGGCATGTTTCAGGTACAGACGGCGATGCACACAGTGGACCTGTCGGTGGTCATGCCGGGGCAGCGGTACCCGACGTACCTGGCGCAGCCGGCGCCGCTGCCGCCGTCGTGTCCAAGGGAAGGGGTGCATTGGCCGCCGCACGACCACCACCGCTCCTACATGCCACCCTGACAGGCGCCGTTCCATGGGAGGAGCACATCTCTTGTCGAAGATGTTCATTTGTTGTGCTGCGGAGAGGCTCTAAATGCAGCAAAATGAGCAGAGTTCCATGCCATCCTGCACTGAGTGTAAAATATCGCGAGTAGTTCGGGCCCAACCGCTCGACCCGTCCTTCCTTGAGGCCTGCGTGAAGCGTTGCCTTAGCAAAAGAATCCCGTAAGCGTAGCATTATTGCTCGTACAGTATGGTTGGGCCTTGAATGGCGGCCTAAATATCCGTTTATAATCCATCCATTGCCCGTTCTGCGTAGGCAATTTTTGGCAGAAATGCTACACCTACGGGAGAGTTGTTACGCAAATCTGCTTACGGGATTACTTGTCCTCCCTACGTTAAACTTCTCCCCTGAATTTCAGCCTGGGTCCGCTCGCCCCTAGCAATCAAATATCGCCACCTCCGTCCGTAAGTGAATTCCCGTGGAAACAGCCCGTAGGTGTAGCAAAACTCAATTTTTGGTAGCCTGGTTCACCATTTAGTGTACTCCCTCCGATCCTAATTATGTGTCGTGGGTTATATTATTTCGTTGTACTTAATTAGTTCGCTTCCTTCAACACTTATTCCGGATCGGAAGGAGTATTTTGATAACTTGTATGTGATCCAACCAGGCCCGTTAAATGCCAAATTAAATTTAAGTGTATGTTTCCTGTATTAGGGGCTCGATTCAGCCTACACGCTACTTGAAACACCACTCGACCAAAATGGGCGCTTCCAAACGGTTTATTCGGTCGTTTTCACGGGGCTATGGCTAAAGAGCGGGGGGAGGAGTGAAACTAGTAAAAGAATATTTCGGTTCTTCCTAGTTTGGTTTTGTGTGTTAGATAACAACACTGGTGATCACCATACTACGTGTCAAGTGAAACATGAGATTAGGTATTTTATCCATGAAATCATTTTATGCAAAAAGAAAATAAGAGAAACTCTTTATCTATTTGAGAAAATCAGGCTGGAGACTCCGGGTGTGAAAACACCGGAGACGTATCCGGAGACTCCGGTCTCCCTTAACAGAGCAAGTATGCTCATTGGCGGAATCTCGTAGATGGTCACCCCTAAGTAAGGCCGAAGTAACTCCAGAGACTCCGGCCCCTTTTCCTGCGTTTTGGTGAAAAATCAAAGAGGCCTCCTCCGGAGTAAGGCCGAAGTATCCCCGGAGACTCTGGCCCCCGTTTCAGCTCAGTGGTGAAAACTTGCAGATGCCCTCTCCGGAGCAAGGCCGGAGTATTTGAAGTATCCAGCCCAGGCCGGAGACTCCGGGGTAAGTTACTCTGCAATGGCTAGAAATGGGAGAGGGGTAGCCCTCCATCTTCTCCAAAGAGTTAGCTCGTTGAGGATTGAAGTACACCATCAACGAGCTCACCTAAAAGCTAGATTTCTCTCAATCCCTCCACCCAAAATCATTGGTCTTCGGAGGATTGAAGGAGAAGACCCCGATCTACAACTTCAATAAGCCGTTCTTCATTTCCCCCTCATTCACTTGAGAGATTTGTGTCTAGTGTTTCCTTGTGGAAAACCTAGACCTCTTGTTACTCACTTGTTTGTTGTAACAGATTCTTGGTGTTCTTGAGAGCCCGTAATTCGGTTGTAGGTGTATGCCTCAAACTCATTGTAAAGGCTCCAGATTCTGCCTTGAAGGATTCCAATAGTGGAAGGTGAACTAGGCCTTCGTGGCGAGGTTCATCAGAGAATAGGGTGAGGCCTTCGCGGCGTTGAGTAGACCTTCTTGGAGAAACTCACACCCCTCCAACGAGACGTACTCCCTTCAAAAGGAGGAACTCGGGAATACATCCTTGTCTCTGCGTGCCTCCACCATATGTTCCTTATATCTTTTAGCTTTACTTTGTGTTTGTATCTTACTTAGTGTAGTCCTTGTCATATAGGTAAATTCCCATAGTTGCATATCTAGAGAATTTACCTTTGTGTCAAGACTAAATCGAATAAGTATTAAAATTTGGAGGTAGCACCTAATCACCCCCCCTCAAGGTTCCTATATGATCCGTTCAATTGATATCAGAGCCCCGACTCTTAATTCGGGCTTAACCTCCTAAGAGAAAGTATGGCCATCGGTGAGGAAACTCCCGTGCCCGCGGCTCCGGCCACCATGGATGATCTCAAGGAGATGCATGCTTTATTTACCTCCTCCATAGAGTCCCAAATGAAAGAAATGCATGAAATGATAACGCAACTCATGCAAGCCAAGGATACGGCTCCTTCCTCCTCGGCGTCTCTAGAGAACAACGCTCCCGGTGACAAAGAGAGTAAGAAAGGGGGCGAAGAAACTAAAATGAATCTTCATCGCCTAAGAAACCTCCACCATCTAAGGGAAAGGATGGGAAGGAAGAGTACCATGAGGTTCCCGGTTGGTACTCTCTCAACCCTCCTATTACACACCCTCATATAAATAATAGAAGTGCTCCACCTAAAATTGATGCACATTCCTTCGGTCAATGGCAATATTTCATCAAAACACACTTGAAATCTTCTTGCATTGAGCTATGGATAATCATGGAAGATGGATACAAGCCTGTCGATCCAATGAACTTGACAAGCAGAGAAGAGGCCGATTGTCAACTCAACTTCGTGGCTTTGCGCATGATCCAACAAGCCATGGGAGAGAAGATCATGCTAGAAATTCAACAATTCTCCACCACCAAAGAAACATGGGGAGCTCTTATCTCCATGTTTGAGGGCAATGAGAGCATGAATACAAATAGGTTTGATGCTTTGAGAAATGAGGCCGAAGGGTTCTTTCTGCTTGATGGTGAAAGTCATGAGAGCATGTATCGAAAACTAAAGACCTGTGCTGTCACCTTTAGTGGTCTTGGTGCCACTTATGTTGATGGTACTCGGATCAAGAGAAAGAATGTGAGTGCCCTCGTGCCATTTGAGCCCGTTGACTTGAAGAGCATCCAAGGAAGACACAAGTACCATCTCATGATTTCCAATTAGGTTATGCAAGAGATGTCATCCTTTCAAGTGCAAACCAAGCTTGCTCAAGACTCTCGTGCTCGTGTTATTAGAACGCACAAAGGGGCCTCTGTTTCTTTGTAGGCAAAAGTTGTGACCAAGGTGGTGGCCAAAAAAGATGAGGTTGAATCGGAAGGAGATTTGGCTCCTCTAAATCCCATAGAGTATGATCTGGTTCTTAAAGACTACATTGCTCTTCAATCCCAGAAGTTTTGAAGGAATCCACCCAAGGCCAAGGCCTATGTTGAGGAAAAACCAAGTCAAGTTATGCCAAGTAAGGATCTCAAAAAGTAAGGTCTTGCTTCAATTGTGAAGACAAATATCACTTCGTTGCCGAGTGCCCTTTCGGGAATAGAGAAACTCAAGGAGGGAAACTTGTCATCAGTGACAAGTCAAAGATCACATGCAAGAATCCTTTATTGAAGAAGAATGCCTCCAACAAGAATCCAACTTCTAGGATTGTGTTGGTGACTCAAAAGAGTATGAATCCGGTGATGATGACGATGAAGAAGAAGAAACCACAAGTGAAGTGGCCGCCATTGCAATTGCATCTCCATCTCTCTTTGAATCCTCCAATGAGAATCTTTCCCACCAATCCGCAAAGTGCTTAAGGGGAAAGGCCACCGAGGTATCATATTGTTCCATCTCTAAGACTCAAAATAAAAAAGAATGATCTTGTTGTGAGTAAATAAGATGAAATTGATGCTTTGGATCTCTTTATGTCTAACTTGAGAGGTGAAACCAAATAAACACTTTGAGCTTCTCATGAGCCAATATGGAGAGGCTCAAGAGCTTCTTGAGAAGAAGTGTGAAGGTAAGAGGGAGAATGCTCTTGAAATTGCATCTCTTACCACTACTCTAGGCAGCAATCAGGTGCTTGTTAGTCTTCGCAGCAATCAAGTGCTATTATACCTTTCGCAGCAATCGTCACAGAAACGGACACAGACACGCATTTAATTCCATATGGATAGAAATAAAAAATACATAACTCTTAAACCGTATGTCAAAATTATGATACGTATCACCATCGGCTTTCTTGCGACGAGATCTTCGAAACTAGATCTCATTTGTATATGTTTCGGCAAACTTATTTTACAACAACTTAGTGTTGTGAAAATGCAACTTTGTACTAAGATTTGCTTACACTACTTTTCTACAAAAATTGTGGGCAACTTAGTTTTGCATATAAAAAACTTAGCACTAACATTCGACAACTTTTCTTTGACTGCAACTCTAGTGTTATGAAAATACAACTTCGTACTAAGAGTTGCTTGCAGATTTTCTGTATAATGGTCGTGTTTTAGTTGCAGCCATTCACACCGAGTTGCAACTAGAGCAGACATATTTGCTACACTTACTTGAATAATTTTCTATGGGTGGTGTTTAGTTGCAACAAACCCTACTATATTGCAACTAAAGCAAATACGGTTGCCGCGGTGACTTAAATAAAGTTGCACATGGTGGTGTTTTAGTTGCATTCATATCCATACTGGGTTGCACCAAGATTAGGCATAGTTTATGCACTCTTCGAAATAAGTTACAGATATTGGCGTTTTAGTTATCGTCACCCCTCATTTGATTGCAAATGAGAGATGGCTCGGTTGCTGCACTGATTAAAAAATGATAAACAACTAGTAACACGAGGTTTTGTACGAGGTTACTGACAATTATTGCTAAGTTGAGTATCTCAAAAACTAAGTCGCCCATAGAAAAATCCCCATAAAATATATGAAAAATTAGTGTAAGCAACTCTCACTAAAAAGTTGTATTTCTCCAACACTAGAGTTGCTGTAAAAAAAAGTTTACCGAAACATATACAAATCGGATCTAGTTTCGAAGAGCTCGGCGTCAGAGGTCCAACGGTGAAAACGGATCATAGTTTCGACTCACGGTTTGAGAGTTATGACATTTTAAAAAGGAAATAAAATGTATTACTCGTGCACGTGCACGTGAACCATCCCTGCACGTGGCTATGCGCGTGAACCAGCTCATCTGCCGCTGTCGGTGGGTCCTGATTTTCCCAGGTTTTGGTATGGACGCGTCGTGCATATCAGACGGCTCGCGATCAATTGCTCGGAGCCACGAGATAGCATGCGTTTGTTCTTTAGCTCCTGGGATGAATTAATGTCCAAACTCACTAAGCAATGTGACCGTACTATTGCTAAATATAAATTTTATAATAAGTAAAAGGCTAAGTTTGGTGTTGGTCATGATACACTAACCAAGGAACTAGAGAAACTCACCAAGGATCATAAGAACACTCTACCCTCACCAAGTCACATGAACAACTTCAAACTCAATTAGCTGAATTCAATGTGGCTAGTACCATTACTTCTTCTTGTGATCCTGCAAATATTCTTGAGAAAAATGCTAGGTTGAAGGAATAGCTTACAAGAATTAAGGGCAAGGACCCTATTGATGATAGTGTGGTAGCGCAAAGGCCGCACAATGGTAAGCAAGGTATTGGCTATGCTCCCAAAAACAAGAACAAGAACAAGAACAAGAAGAAGGCCAATCCCGCACAAGCAAAAAAGATTGTTGGTACGAGTGGTGTTGTCATTAGGGACGAAACCACTCATAACAACTTCGTGGGAACTAAAAATCCTCACCACATTTTATTTGTTGATTATTATGGTGGTGTGCATGCTAAATATGTTGGTCCTCATGTTGATTTCATTGACAATTCTATTGGGTCTCCCAAGACCCTTGTGGCTAAGATGAGAGGAGCCAACATGGGTCCTAACTCAATGCAATGATTTTGTGTAGGATTATGCTGGGTCAAAATGGATACTTGATAGAGGATGTACAAGTCATATGGCCGGAAGCAAGGAGCTTAGGACGGAGTTGAGACCAAATAAATCAAGTAGCCGAAAATTATAAAGATAAGTCAAAATCTGAGGTAACGGGTTTCAGCAAGTTGGTTGTCGCTCCTAACATCACTCATGTAAATGCCATGCTTGTCGAATCCCTCGGTTATAATTTACTTTCAGTTCGTGCTTTATGGAGGGTGGGGTTCTCCGTCTTCTTGAACCTGACATCATTGTCCTCTTGTGGAGCAAGACTCTTGATGTTGCTTTCGTTGGGCATGTCGAAAATGAGTTGTACGTGGTAGAATTTTCGGGATCAACCAACACTCAAGGGATTTTTATTTCCGAAAATGCCGACGTGGGATGGTTGTGACATCGCCACTTATCCCATGTGCACATGGTAACTTTGCAAATCCTTCACAATGGTGGCCACGTCGTCGGACTAAAAGAAAAGTTTCCTTTGCCAAAGATTGTGTTTGTAGGGCTTGTGTTGAAGGAAAGATGCATGACTCTCCCCACTTAAGAAAGACTATCATTTCATCAAATAGGATATTGGAGCTTCTCCATGTGGATCTCTTTGGTGCCATGACCAAAGCTAGTCTTGGTGGGAAGAACTATTGCTTGGTGATTGTTGATAATTATTCAAGATTTACTTGGTTTTATTTCTTCAAGTTGAAGAGTGAGACCCAACAAGCCTTCATTGACTTCTCCTGTAACATCCCTGATTTTTGGAAAGTGTAAAAATCACAAAATTTTGAAACTTTTTGTTTTCATGTTATGCAATTCACCAAAAACAAAATGAGAAGTAAGAAACAAAAGGAAACAATACATATTTCAATGATATTGGAATTAAGAATCCATTATCCATCTATTTTCTGAAACCCTAAAAGCTCATTCAAAATATTCATTATTCAAAGAAATTGTTTTCTTTTGTAAAACCTTACTTTATAGTATCTTTTAAAATCAACTATTACTTTGAAAAAACTTATATCCTTTGAAACAAGAGAATTATTACCTCTTAACAGTTTATATGCCTCAAAATTATTTTATGAGAATAACAACTATTTATATTGATATACAAATGATACTCCAAGTTTGAAACATAAAGGGGTGAATATAAAATGCTTTGCTTTATAAATACCATAAAATAAGGCTTAGAAAACATTATTATGACTTGTGGAATTTTTTTCCAAATTTTATTAAGCCACTTTTATAATTATTTAATTTCCTACTTCAAAATGGCATTAATTTTCTATTAGTAAATCACTCATGTCTTAAAAAATAAAATTTGGAAAGGAGGTAAAATGACTTTGAAAAATTATGTTGACATGTATAATTATTTAGACAATAACATCAATTTATTATTTTCTAATTGTAAAAATGACATTAAGTACTATTAAGGAATTATTCATATTTCTCAAAATTCAAATTTTGAAAAGTTTTCAAAGTTGACCAAAAATGTTATTAGTTGATAGATATTTGAATTAAAAAACTACAGAAATTTAATTGAGGTATTTTGGATAGAGAAAACAGAAGTTATTAAGGAATTAAGAAAATACGGAAAAAATGATGACGTCATGATGACGTCATCACGCCATGGCGTTTCTTCCTCTACCCGTTTCTTCTCCGATTGATGCGAGAGATTGAATCGTCCATTTGATGCGATGTTTCCTCCCTGTTAAAGCCCGTCACCTCCTCACCATTTCCCCTATCCCCTCTCTCTCCATATCGCGACCACGCCCGAGAATTTCCTCGCCGGAGTTTGCTTCCACCGTTGGCCGTTTCATAGATTCCGGCCACCATAGCTCATTCCAGCCACCCTATATTGTCCTCCTCTCCTCCTCATGTCCCGGCGCATCACCTCATGTTCTTGTTCGATTTTTTTTTGCGTAGGAACCGAGCTCGCCATCCATCCTGAAATGCGCCCGCGCTCGCGCCATCATAAGCCGTGCGCCATAGCCGACAAGAGCCGTCCCCGAGCTCGCCGTGGTGGCCATCGACCTCGCCGTGACCCTCTGAAGCCCGTCGTAGTCTTCGTCGAGCCCGGGAGCCCCTGCATCGTCCCCGCCATGAAGATCTATGTGCCTCCGCCACCGCGGTGCCATTTTCGGCGATGAAATCCGGCCGGAGAGGTAACCCTAATCTCTGTTTCGTATCTACACCGTCCGATCCAAATTTGGTGGCTAGGATTAGATCTCCAATTCGAAAGCGTATCGTCCAGTAGAAACTTGCCACGTCATGCTGCGCGTTAAGTTTGTATCCATCGCTCGGCGCAGCACACAGCCGGCCCAATCCCACTCCCTAACTGTTGCCCTGTGCGAAAAATAAGATTTTCAGCCAAGCCCGTCTTTGGATTTTATTCCGGATAAAAATAAAATGGTAGTTTTGCAGATTAGTCCCTGAAACTTTGAACCATCATAACTTTTTAACCATAAGTCCAAATTTAGAAAACTTGGATTTCTTGAAATCCCCCGAATGTGTAGAATCTTTTAGCATTGTTCAAATTCAAAATTGATGAACTTAAATTGGTTAATATTCAAATATGCTTGTTTGATGAATTTTGGCATAATTCAAATTCTACAAATCCAAAAATTGCAAAAATATATATATTTGGAAACCTTATGATGTGTACTTTCATATACTATGTTCCAAAATAATTTTTTATCAAATTAAAATTGAATTTATAATTAAGTAATCTATTTCATTTTTTTTGACATAGATTTAATTCTATAAATAATTAGAAAATGGTTTCTTAAGAAAATTTACTCCATTGGTAACCTTGAACTAGAGAAATCATTGCCCAACCATTTTTGAAACCTTGCACCATGACCATGTAATTTTAGCCAAAACCCTATCACAGTAGTCCACCTAGTATTTTATATCTTAGAGTTTGTTTCTATCCTTGATTAGCGTTGTTGTTATGGCTATTTTGGAACCAAGACCAAGTCCCGAGTATGTGTCAATCACATATAAGACCAAATAGTGAACCTTAAATACTAGTACCATAGTTTTCTATCTACTTCTCCATTCCCCATTCTTGCTTCAAAAATTCACCAAGTCAGCAAAATGAAGATCAAGACTCAAGCACAAGAAGAAAAACTTCATTATCAACTTGGTGGCATCATGAAGAGCTACAAGGAAGATCATGGAAGAAAATTTGAAGAGAAGACTTGGACTCCACAACACTTGAAGCAACTCAAGGAAGTACAAGTGTATGAAGAAAATCAAGGGGAAGCCATCTTCCTCTCTCTTTCTATCCTTTCTATTTATTTCTTTTTAAATTGACTTAGTGGTAGTTGTGACCATGCAACTTGGACCAACTAGTCAGAAAGCCATGAAGAATCCACCAAGACCAAGAGAAAAATTCATCCAAGGAACAAGACTACAATAGAAGCATAAAGATGATCTTCAAGAAGACAAGCATGTGAAGACTTGATCCATCCACACAAGTTGAAGAATAACAAGTTGTTTTCATCCAACCATTGACCAAAATAAAAATCCCCAGAATTCATCATAACATTTCTTTTGTTTTGTTGTCTTGATTTGATTCTAGACCTACCCTAACAAAGTGGAAAGACTAGCTTAGATCACTCAAATGTTTTGGTGGAAACAACTAAGTGTTACACTTTGTTATGTGTTACCTTAGTTGAGATAGTGAGATCACCTTGGTGAACTCTTGGAACTTCCTCGACAAGTGTAACACCCGGGGGTTGCCCCAATATTAGAATTGTTTGTTTTGTTTTCGCATTATCAGGACATCCTCATGCATCACACATTAAGAAGATGAATTGTATAAGAACTTGTTTTTTAAGTTTCTGAAATTATTTTGTGCACCGAAACTATTTTTAAAATACACAAACCCTTCTTCTACTTTTTCTGGAAAATAAAAGAAACCAGACAAAAAAAAATGTTTGGAGGGAGGAAGCCATCAGGCCAAGCCCAAGCCAATCAAGCGTTCAGCCTAGTACCTTTCTGTAGGGCCCACCCTTCGAACCACTGTTCAAGGACACCCCTGATATGCATACATTCACGATCCGAGGAATTCAGTCGTGAACAACATATGAAGTTGGTACACAGATACAATATCCATTACACGGTTGCACAATACTTACAAAAGGGGCTTGGTCACTTGACCAAACCTGAACGGCTACCACGCAGGGAAACACACAACACACATAGTGGAAGACTACACACACTCATAACGCGGTAGAGCCCAAGTCACGCCTTCACCTACAGGCTGCTGACCCGAAGACGATCCTAGTTCGCAAAGCCATCAGCTCCGTACTCCTCTTCGTAGATCTTCTTCTGAGACTCCTTCTCAAAGTCTGGCAAGTAGATACCAGGGGCGAAACCATAATGAGTACATTAGAATGTACTCAGCAAGACATCCGTCATGTAACTTACCAAAGATGCAAGTATGCTTATATGGTGTAATAGGTAGGCTATAAATAGGGTTTACTACCAATGGTGTTCATATAGAATGACACCACAGTTGCAGTCAAAATAATCTGTATCTTCGTTGAAGAAGATACTTCAGAAGAAAATAATATAGTTTTATTTCTCTTGTAGATATCACATGTACAAGAGGTTTTTGTAAAGCTTTGTCTAAAAGAATATTTTCTCTTTGAAAAACTTCTTGGAATTAGTTTCCAGAATTCTTGCTTAGAGTAGAAAATGTTTTCTTTGCAAAACAATTTGTGTGTAAAATAACTTCTGGCTTTCCATCATCGGTACCTCCATGGTACAAGATTTCCTTCCTTTTCGAACTTCCCGAGTTCAACACATTTTTGAAAAACATCCTTTTTGAAAACATTGACACAATGCTAGCTACATGGCCATTCAACTGTCCATATCCGAGGACGCGGCTTCTTCGAAAAAGTTATACTCTGCAGAGGTGTACACATCCACCAGATCCAGTACACCTGACGTGACCAACCACGAATTGTAACAACGGTATGTAAACATCAGATAACTGATCCTAACTTTCCACTATGTTCAAGCTAGAATATGCCTATCTCTTCAGTCGAGTATAATCTCCCCGGCTCCCTGCCTGGACAGGAGACTCAACCGATGCGACCGGAGGAGAACTTAATCCCTCACTCTTAAGTCTCAACATTGGGGGATTTGACAACATTCGGTTCGAGGGCATGACAACCCTTATAGCAATTGAGATAGAACACACACTAACAAGAACAAACTTCCAGTTAAGCCCCGTGCCCATGTTGGGGTAGGGTGGCAGTACGGTAAAGGTTGTCCGGCGAAGACTAGGTTATGTGTCATTTTTGAAAACACCATTTTTCTCAAAAATGACCACTTTCACCTTCCTCCGGAGAATAAGGATCCGCCTTTTCTCCGGGTTTTCCATAAAGCCTTTGTTTTGTAAAAACACATTTTTAGGGTGTCCACTTAGGGACTAATATTGGTGATGGTAATAATTACCATATGGTGGCTTATGGGCTTGGTAACACCAAGTATTAACTAATGGCATAGTAATAGTATATATAAAATAGAAGTGATACTCACTTCAAAAATAGTTTTCTTTTGGAAATCAAAGTTTTGTAAAACTTTTCAGAAGTAAATCATGCATGATAGATAATGATAAGTGTAATATCAGCAAGCATCAGGATGGCTTGCCTTAAGTCTCTTAATGTCCCCGGCCTTGAAGTAACTTGAACTTGACGCACGGCTCCACAACTGCTTCTTCTTCTTCTTCTTCTTCGTTTTCTAGCGTCGTAAAAGAATAAAAGACACACTCTCAGGTCTAAAGACCAAACAACTAAGCTAAACAACACATACAGCAAGAAAAAGTATAATAGCGCAAACTCACAAACGTTATCGAGAAAAACTGCCTCACATAACTCTCAGGGTACAAAACTATCGTCAGGCAAACATATGGTTGAGAAAACCATATCCCACATCTTACATACCACATATGGAGTGGTGTACCACTCTCATAATAAGATATCTAAGAATCTAAAAATATAGCTTGTGGGTGCAATGGGTTAGGTTACTAAGGTAAAAACAAACAGACAGAACAATACCAATGGCAGTGGGTATTAGCAACACACAAACAATAGTCACTTAATAAGTTTATGATTTAAGTTGGATGCTTAGTTCACAAGATACTCTTAAGCACAACGACAATACTAGCACAACAATTACCACAAGTATGATCCTCATGCTAAGGTACACACTCAGACAATTTCCAAACAGCAGGTAAATACACCACAGATGAATAGACTATTTTTCACTACCTTAATGTTTAGT